>ML818610.1:98128-124361 GCA_009831015.1 Picea engelmannii | reverse complement strand
TGGATCATGGTAGATCCAGGTACTGCACCTACAGGAACTTCTGCAAATGACTGGAAAAAGTTGGATCGGAAGGCAAAGAGCACAATCTGACTGTGTCTCTCCGAATCAGTATTACTGAATGTGTCAGAGGAAGCTACAACCAAGGATTTATGGGAAAAGTTGGGGAAGTTGTATCAGTCTAAATCCCTGGTAAATAAAGTATTTGTAAGAAAGAAGTTGTATAACCTGAGGATGAGAGATGGAAACTCGGTGGCAGAGCATTTGAACACCTTCAATACTGTGGTAAGTCAGTTAGTCTCTGTTGAGATTAAAATTTCAGATGAAGATAAATGTATCAGTTTGTTGTGTTCTTTACCAGACTCGTGAGATAGTCTGGTTGTGGCCATAGATAGTAATACAACTTCCTTGAAGTTTGAAGAAGTGGCCTCATCCTTGTTATCGGAGGAGATGAGATGGAAGAATATGGAAGGACATAAAACAGATGCATTATTTGCAAGAGGACGTTCCCAGGAAAGAAATAGATCTAATTTCTCAAGTGGGAGATCTAAGTCTAAGGGTAAATCTAAATATCTCGAAAATTTTGTAAGGGTATGTTGGAGATGTGGAAAAGAAGGGCACTACAAGAAGTAGTGTAGATCCAAAGTTGAGAAAAAGAAGGGATCTGAAGAATCTTCTTCTACAGAAGAAAAGACCTCCAAGGAAGAAGGTGGGGGTGTGTACTTGGCCTCTTCAAGCACACATGCATATCATGAAGCACGGTTGATTGACTCTGGTGCATCCTTTCATATGACTCCCCACAGGGAGTGGTTCTGCGAATATGAAAGGTATGTTGGAGGTAATTGTTTCTTAGGTAATGATTCGACAACCAGAATCATAGGAAGAGGAAGGGTCAAGTTGAGGCTCATAGATGGAAGGATTAGAACACTGCCTATTTTTCTACACATCCCAGGTATGGCCAGAAATGTGATTTTTGTAATCAAAATGGAAGATGCAGGGGTAAAAACAATATTTGAAAAGGGAACTTGCAGGATGGTTTGAGGAGAAATGGTGTTGATGAAGGGAGTTCGGTTTGGAACTCTGTATAAGTTGCTAGAAAGCATTATTACTAATGGGTGTAATAGCTCCATTGTTTCTGATATTGGAGTTGAAGAAGAAATAACTCCTACAGTCTCTGGAGAAAAGGTTATGTTGTGGCATCAAAGACTAGGGAATATCAGAGAGAAGGGTATTCGACTACTACAGGGTAAAGGTATGGTTGAAGGTATGTCTAACTGCTCTCTTGATTTTGATTTCTGTGAACATTGTCTATATGGGAAGCAGAATCGAGTAAGATTCCCCTTTGGTGCAACGAGGGTAGAAGGAATTTTACAGCTAGTTCACAGTGATGTTTTTGGACCTGTGTCAGTCCCATCATTAGGAAAATATGTGTACTATGTCTCATTTATATATGACTTCTCGAGGAAAACTTTGATATATTTCCTCGGGAAGAAATCCAAAGTCTTTGATAGGTTTAAAGAGTTTAAGGCTCTTGTTGAGAATCAAACAGAGAAAAGAATTAATGTTTTGAGGATAGATAATGGCGGAGAGTTCTTTGGAAATGAATTTGAAGAATTCTGTAAGAAGTGCGGTAAAGCAAGGTAGAAGACTAATCCATATACACCTCAGCAAATGGAGTTGCAGAAAGGATGAATAGGACGTTGATGGAAAAAACTAGGTGCATGCTCAGTGGTGTCGAGTTAGGGAAAGAATTTTGGGCAGAGGCAGTGGGTACTGCATGTTATCTGGTCAACAGATCACCCTCATCAGCATTGGATGACAAGGCTCCACAAGAGTTATGGACTAGTAAGGAACCTTCTCTCACACATCTTAAGGTATTTGGCTACGATGCATATGTTCATGTTCCAAAGGAAAACATGAGTAAGTTGGATAAGAAGGCTGAAAAATGTATCTTTATTGAATATAAAGATGGTCTCAAAGGTTATAAGCTTTGGAACCCAGAAACTAAGAAGGTAGTGTATAGCCGAGATGTGGTATTTAGAGAAATGAAGGATGATGTTAAACAAGAAGTCCTACCAAGTAAGGAAGAACCAAAGAAGATAGAGTTTGATTTAAAGGATGATGAATCAGACTCTACAGAAGAACATGAATTAGAAGAAGAAGATCCTCATACTCCAGTATTGAGGAGATCAGATCGAGAAAGAAGGCTACCAGAAAGGTGTAATCCATCTGATTTTCATTCTAATTTTTGCTTTGTCTATTACTGATGATGATCCTAGAACTGTCAGGGAGGCAGTGGATTCAGAGAATGGAAATCTCTAGAAAAGGCCCATGAACGAAGAAATGGCATCTTTGGATAACAATGAGGCTTGGGATGTAGTGGAGTTGCCAAATGGAAGAAATCCCATTGGAAGCAAATGGGCATTTAAAAAGAAGTTGAATGCGGGAGGAAAAGTGGAGAAACACAAAGCTCGATTAGTATCAAAGGGTTATTCTCAGGTTGAGGGAATTGATTTTGGTGAGATTTTTTCTCCTGTTTCCAAGTTAACCTCAATAATATTTATGTTATCTATTGTTGTTTCATTTGATTTTGAAATAGAACAAATGGATGTGAAGACAACATTCCTACATGGGGATCTGGAAGAAGAAATCTATATGAAGCAACCAGAAGGTTATGCTGTGAAGGGAAAGAAGGAGATGGTATGCAAGCTGAAAAAGTCCCTTTATGGTTTAAAACAATCACCAAGAATTTGGCATAAAAAATTTGATACTTATATGATGGGACTTGGCTTCACAAGAAGTAAAGAAGATCATTGTGTGTATTTTAAATTAATTGGTGATCATTTGATTTATTTGATCTTATATGTGGATGACATGTTGCTGATAGGAAACAAGAAGGAGATCATCCAGGATGTGAAAACTCAGTTGTCCTCTAAATTTGACATGAAGGATCTCGGTGCTTCAAATTTCATTTTGGGCATGGAAATTAAAAGAGATTGGAAAAGGAGGAAACTCTGGTTAAATCAGAGAAAATATGTCAAGACAATATTACAAAGGTTTAATATGCAGGAATCTAAACCGGTCAAGGTTCTTATTCCTGTTGGTGTAAAGTTATCTTTGGATCAGTGTCCCAAGACACATGAATAAGAGGAGGACATGTCTCATGTTCCATATGCGAGTGCAGTTGGGAGTTTGATGTATGAAATGGTCTGTACTAGACCGGACATTGCACATGCAGTGGGATTTTTGAGCAGGTATATGTCAAAACCAGGGAAGGAGCATTGGATAGCAGTAAAAAGGGTTTTCGGGTATTTGTGTTGCACTGCTAGATATGGATTGTGCTACGAAGGAAGACCGATATTAGACAGAGTGGTGGATATACATGGCTTTGTGGATGCAGACTGGTCTGGAGATTTGGATCGTAGGAGATCTACAAGCGGGTATGTTCTTAACCTGTTTGGAGGAGCAATAAATTGGATGAGAAAAGGACAGGTTGTAGTGGCACCTTCAACTACAGAAGTTGAATACATGGCAGCCACTCATGCAAGTAAGGAAGTAGTATGGTTACAAAGATTGTGTTCAGGTATTAAGTTGGTACAACAATATGTAAGGATAGAGTGTGACAGTCAGAGTGCAATTTTTCTGGCAAAGAACCATGCTTATCATTCAAAGACAAAGCACATTGATGTTCAATATCTCTTTGTGAGAGACATGATTGAAGAAAATAAAGTATCACTAATGAAGGTGGACACTTCAAAGAATGTTGTAGACTCATTAACAAAATATGTGAGCACTAAGAAGTTTTATTGGTGTAAACGATCTATGGGCATTGATGCCCTAGATTGTTGACTATGTAACCATGTAACCCCTTGTATGCAAAGAAAACAACAAGTGGGAGAATGTTGGGTATGTGTTATATTCTTTGCGTAGGGGGGTTAGAGGGGGGAGGATCCCCCCACACGAGGATTCGGGGGCAGTGCCCCTGAAAAAAAAAAAATCTACATCGGGACCACATTTTTTCTTCCTTAGGACCGCATTATATTTAGGTGGTTTTTCAGCACATGGTTTCTTTGTCGATGGTTTTCTATTTCCGGTTAAGGAATTAGGGTTTTGGACTAATCCAGGTCATTGGGTTAGGGTTTTGGATATCGTTGGCTCCTATATGTATTTTGTATTGTAAACATTGTATAATGATGAATAATATAGAATATGTTGGTTTTCTCGGTTTGGGTTTCTAGGGGAAAAATCTTTGTGTAATGTTTGTATTTTCTATTGTATCTTTTTTGTTCCTTTTATGAATATTTGATTGCAATAGATATTGTACAAGGTTAAAATATACATGGATGTGGAGGGATGATTAATAGCCTTTCCATTGGCATGATAACCTGGAATTGTGTCATAATTCCTTGCTCAGGTTGTTAAATTAGCCGACTTAAACATATAGACCTCATAGGCGCTTGAGGAAGCATCCCCATGGTGGGAATGACTTGCATTTCCCCCTTGCGGAGGGGCAGGATTTTGTGCTACTAGATGTTTCTATTGAACTGGTTGGGAGGTACCCTTCAGAAATTTAGCGACTTCCTCACAATGAGGGAAGTCTTTCATGTAGTGGTATTCCTCACAAATCATGCAAGGAAACTTAGCTTTCCTATTCGATTGAGTATCAACAATCTTTTTAGTATCCTGTTGGTTAGAATATTTCTTGGATTTACCCTTGTTTTTCTTCTTACCTCTTGGTTACTGAGATGAAGTGGATTGGATCACATTCACCTCAGAGGTTTGAGAAGGAGTGGAAGTAGTTTTGGTGTTCGAAATGAAACCTGGTTTCAGAGCAGTTTTTGTCAGATCATTCAATGGACGAGGAGCATGAGGTATCAGATCGTAAAGTGTGTCGTACTAGGAATATACCAGGTCCAAATATTGAGCACAACTGATAGCCTTCTCCTTAGTAACAACACCTCCCATAGAAACATCTCGATAAATGGGTGGCAAGAGTGACTTTGTAAACCAATCCATGAGGAGTTGGTCCAAAATTGGAGCTTTAATCAACTATATTTGTCGTCTCCACTCATGAATATTATCAAATATGTGGATGGAAGAGGATTGTCAGAGTGAGGTCAAAATCCATGTATATATAGGCAATTGGAAATGTGTTAGAAAATCCATGGAAAGAGAATTATAGTTGATAAAGGAGTTACGCAGCAGCTCAATATACCATTTAGTTGTTGCACCTGTAAGTGTTCTCTGAAAAAGCCTTAGAAAAATGGATTCATCCATAAGAGAGTTGGAAAAACACTATAAATGGAAAGTCATAACATGATTGTTAGGATCTTCCCTGGGTTTTTCGTCGAATTTCGGGATGTTAAACAATAATTTGGAAGGGATGGAGGTCCAAAACTATGCATGTTGAATGGGATCGTTTGTCAAACACGACAGATCTAGAAAATTTAATGTAGCCAAAAATGGAATTTGTTGGTTATCATATGGATACTGGTGGTAACCATGTGGCATGGGAACACCACTAGGACCATATCCAGGTTGCGGAGAGATGGAAAAACTATATGGTCCTCCCATGTATGGTGGTTTCCTGGGTTGTCTACCAATGTAAGGTGATTGTCCCGATTGTCCACCCATGTACTGTGATTGAACAGATGAACCTCCTACGTTCTGATATTGACCTGATGGTCCCCCCATATATTTTGATTGGCCCGATGGACCTACCATATATTGTTTTTGAAGGGACTGTTGCATTGGAATCATGGGGTTTATGGATTGAAAGGGAAAATTTCCTTATTAAGGAATGCCTGCAGATTGGTTTGACCCCAAAAAGGATTAAAAAATCCTCGGTATGGTTGTCCAGGATACAATCCAATAGTAGTAGGGATAGAAATACTTGCAGGAGCATCTTTCCCCCAGGCTTGTTGATGTTGCAACCACATAGGTTTCCCCCCAGTAAAAATTTACCCTCCAGCTGAAGGTTAACCCCCAGCTAAAGGTTGGCCTCCCATTGAAGATTGACCTCCAATGTAGGGTGTACTCGTCTACAAGTCTTGATATGGAGCTTGAGTAGCTTGTGTAACCATGGTTGTGTGAATGACTTGATTGTTGACCATTTTATCAATGGGACGACCAAGTGAAGCACTTGGTGTGTGAATGTGTGGAAATAGTGAAGCAGGAATATTACCTGACCCATGTGTGAAGGGAGATGTATTCACAAGTGGTTGAGTTCAGATTACCAATGTTCCCAGTAAAGAAGAAGCATCAACAATATAAACTACAGGAGTTGTGGATAAAGATAAACTCCCAATTCCTTTACGAAAACCAAAAGACGATGGGTTTATGCCAAAAGATTGTGTAGTGGTTGAACCGGGAGGTAAATTATAAGAATAAGAAGCATCAAAATATCTCATATATGGTGGATCAATCAATGGTAGGCCGAGTGGATCAATAAAAAGAGGATTTGCATAATATGCAAGTTTTTCTATGAGGGTTGTGACCAGTTCTTCTATGTGTTGGCCACTTTGAGGAGCTACACCCTCGGTCTCATAAGTTTGATCTTCGATCATTCCTTTGTAAGAAACATTGTGTTGAGGTTCCTTAACTTCAGGTTCCATACCTTGTATATTGTGATATCTTCAATCCTAAGGCCAACTACAAAAATCAAAGAAACACACTCCTAAGAAAAAAAAAATTAATCAACCAAGAAATAATAGGTTCAATGATCTTTTGAAGACAGGATGTCAAGCCTCCAGCGAAGAAAGGAGACGCAGTTACCTCGACCTCCACGTAACATCCCTTCTCAGTGCAAGCAACCCTCACTTTCGCGGGATCACCCTCCAAGGGTACTGAAAGTGTGATATGACGTCTACCCTAGGTACCATGAGAATCCCCCCACAATCACCTCTACAGATACCTAACAAAGGACACTAAGGTTACCAACTCACAGTCAGCGTCCAGGCGAGTAAAGTCGACAGTCTGCACTGAACGTATGGGAAATTTATCAAATTTCAAAATTTTTCTAGAGGACTAAAGACAAGTGGACCAGTAAAACTCATGAGGACCTTGAACGGATTTGAGATTTATGGAGCAGCGAGACCAAATGAACCAGTGACACTTCAAGAAAAAGAACAAGTATACACTCTTTCCACTACAATTTGTCAAGCTTTGGAGATGTAATCTTTATCGCTCTTATGCACGTGACCTCGTGTTTATCCATTGTGTTAGAGAGGGTTCCCGGCTATGCTTATACAAAAATTGGATTTGTTCACTCTTTAGTGTTCTATAGTCTGTTTAATAGTATTGGACGATTTACTCACGTTTCCTAGTCCAAAGACCCTAATCTCGTTCTACTGTTGGTCTGCTAAAAACAATAAATGTCTAGTGGATTTATTAGATCGTAGTTGATTTTAATGCATTTTTACACATAAGGTTCACATATATGAAATTGATGATGTGTGATACTCGACTCCAATAGAATGCAAAAGAATGAGATGCAATTCATTCTTTTCAATGAATTATATGTATGGCAAGGAGAAGAGTGATATTCTTCTTAACACAAGCAAGTACTCAAAACTATCCAACTTTTCAATTTATGGGAGCAACATGATGCCAAAACAATAAGCATTATTTTTCTGAAATCCAGATGCACATGCAAAACTAGCTCTTTTCCAAACATGTACCAAAACAAATTTTCTAAGAATGCAAAAAATGATTTGTTCAATTATGTATGCAATGAGATATGCAAGCTTTTATGCTTCTTAACTTTCAAGTGAAATCAAAGAGATCAATGTTTAACACAAAGAAACATGAGGAAAAAAAGAAACCAAACAAAGTGCACTAAAAACCTTATGAGAATTGAAAGAAATCAAGTATAAGAATGGACTTCACAACTTGTTCAATCAAGAACTCAAATATGTAAAAGAGAAAGAATACAATCACTCTTGAAAATCCTAAAAAAATGAGCAACAAGGATCAATATTCAAGGTTGGGTTGCGGTAAACAAGAGAGTCCTAATCATTCAAAAAGTGATATGTTTCAACAAAGACAAAAAGGGCTCAATACCAAGAAAACTTTGCAAACTCTAGTTGATGAAAACTTCTAAACAATCAAGCACTCTTAAAACTTTGGGGGATGTAGATCAGAAAACTGAAAGGTAGGATGAACCAAGGGATATTGTTAACCCAAGGTGGCCAAACAATTTCACAACTAGGAGAAGTTTGAAAACTCAAAGAAGGAAATTAAATGAGTGATGAATGTCAATTTATTAATCAAAACAAAGTCAAAGACAAATTAGGAGATTCTGGGATAAAATTCTATTAACAACAGACTAATAAAAACAAGGCATAACCTCACAAAACCACCTAAAAGGAGAGACTCGCACCCCTGTTACCAAAGGAACATAGCGTTATGGTGCTCCCTAGGAGACTAAGGGGGAGCACCAGTAAGGCCAATGGCACCATGGTATGAACTACGGGGGAGTGTTGGTCCTAAAAATCTTAACAATGGTTTCTAAAAGCTAAAACTCAATAGAGACTCAATCAATGACTCTGTAAACTCTTCAATCAATAAGAGGGAAGGGGAAATAACTTAGAATCAAGCATGAAACAAGCAATATCTTATCACAATAAAGGATTCAAGACGAACCAAAGGAAAGACTAGTCAAAGTCCTTCCCCAGTGGAATTGCCATTTTTCTGTTATGAGAAATCTTACCCTACGAACAGGCTAAGCTCCCCTTAGACCAAGACCCCTTCTTTGGTCCAAAGACAAAAAAAAAACAAATGGTTTCTACTTTCCCTTTAAATCTAACTCAACCAATCAAGCAAGAGAGAAGAATAATGTGTTACCTTATTTCGATGGTTTCCCTCACTGCTCCAATCATTGGGCTTGATCTCCATGCTCCTCCATGCAAATCAAATCATGCAAAGACCAACAAAGGAATTCTTCCTCCTACTCCGTATGATTAGATAAAGCGGATATATCTATGAAGATTGAAACAACAATAGATAAGTAAATATAAAACACATGAAATTGAAGGGAATAGGCCAAGTTTATATTAATTGGAAATCCAAGGGAAGGTACTTACAAATCATGTTTAATGATGCAGTAATTTCTCCAAGCTCTCCTTGCCCAACCCCTTGCATGAATTTCTTACGATCATAGTGATGATACTTCAACAATTTCCTTCCCCCTTTCACCATGGAAATAACTTCAATTTGTAGGATTGGGAGGCTCAACCACCATGATATAATAAGGGAAATGGTTGAGGATATGGCTCCATGAGTTGGGATTTTATCCTAAGATAGAGCCATATGATAGGATTCAACCCAAAACAACCTCCTCCCTTAAGAGTTGTCCCTCAAGAAAAGTCGGGATGTGTTGTATTTCTCTCTAACCACACTAGAGCTCCCTTTGAGTGAGAGACAAAGTGCCAATGGTGCCCCCTGAGCAAGGAAGGTGGAGTGTTGGTGCTCCCTCAGCATGAGTAGGGGAGTGCCACCCTTCATAAATGCTAAAAAATGGTTAAATTTTCCAAGAAAAAGGTGTGGTTCTAGACCTCAAATGGTGGGGTTTCTCTTCCAAACTGACTTAGGGATTATGAAAAATGTGTTTCATTGTTTCAATGGGTTGTGACACTTAGAAAAGTGAATGAGACACTTACTAAGCTACATACGACACTTGAGACAGTGCATGTGACACTTAACAAGGTGTATACATCACTTTGTGACACTTGCAACACTTAAGTGTGACATTTTGATATGTAACATATCCCCCCTAAAGTGTGAGCTCAGAAGAGAAAGTGATGACCGAAACACTTTACAAATTCTTCAATACAAGGGTGTTGGAGTAGGAGAACCTAGCAGAAGTTGCAAAGAATTGTCAATCAATAGAAGTATATGTTCCATTCCTGAGGCGGGCATACCTATGATCGGAATACAAGTTGACTCAAAGCATGGCCACCGAACAATACACTGCAGATGCATGAGAATACTGACTAGATATGGCCATTGGAGGTACAATGTGGATCTATACCTCCATGACATGCATTGATCATAGCCACGAAAAATACAGAGTGGAAAGCCAAGTTTATAGTCCAAATTTATTAATAGAACAAATTTATATTAATTGGAAAGCCAAGGAAAAGTACTTACAAATCATGTTTCACGACGTAATAACTTATCCAAGCTCTCCTCATCCATCCCCTTGCATGAATATCTTACGATTAGAGTGATGATAGTTCATCAATTTCCTTCCCCCTTTCACCATGGAAATGCCTTCAATTTATAGGATTGGGAGGCTCAACCACCATGAGACAATAAGGTAAATGTTTGAGTATATGGCTCCATGAGTTTGGATTTGATCCTAATATAGTACCATAGGAGAGGATTCCACCCAAAACAACCTCCTCCCTTAAGAGTTATCCCTTAAGAAAAGTAGGGATGCACCATATTTCTCTCTAACCACATTGGTTCTCCCTTTGAGTGAGAAAAAGAGTGCCATTGGATCCCCCTAATCAAGGTATGGGAGTATTGGCACTCCCTCAACATGAGTAGGGGAGTGCCACCCTTCATATATGCTAAAAATAGTTAAATTTTCCAAGAAAAAGGTGTGGCTTTGGACCTCAAATTGTGGGTTTTCTCTTCCAAACTGACTTATAGATTTTGACAAATGTGTTTCATGTTTTCAATGGGTTGTGACACTTATCAAAGTGAATTCGACACTTAGTAAGGTGCATACAACACTTTAGACAATGTATGTGACACTTAGCAAGGTGCATATGTCACTTTGCGACACTTGTGACACTTAAGTGTGACATTTTGATGTGTAACAACAGGGCTTTCCCAAACACTGAGGCTCTCCTGTCTCCGTCCAAATGAAACATTTGTCCATATCCTGTAAACTTTCCTCTCAAGATGTATAGGCTTAACTAGGTTACATGCCACTCATGACTTACTTAATTTTATGAATTATCAAATTGACAATGAAAACATACAAGCATATCCCATTTTACTCAGGAATTCAACCATTCATCACATATTCCCAGCTTCAATTAAACCATAAAACAACAAGTTTACATTGTTAAATTTACATTAAACAACATTGAGTTGAAATATTAATGTGTTCAGTAAATATCAACAACCAATTGACTCAGAGATGACGCTTTTCCTCCCAACCATAGGTTGTTTTCTAGAGTGACTTCCTACAACAATCCACCCCTGTGCTAAGACATGATATCATAAGGGAATGATTCAACATGTTTTCAAATTTAGAATGATCTAGGAAGGTTACTCTCCTTCCTCCATCGACAACAAAAGAAGTCGTCCCTTTCCCACTGGGATTATGGCTTCCACAGGCTTAACATGTACCTTCACAATTGGGTTTCCTCTTCAAAAGGTATCCCCTTCTCTTCTAAATAGTCCCTCGGTGACCTCCCCTTACCAGTGTTGATTTATGCCTAGTCAGTACCAAGTTGTAGCCCTCCATCACTCCATTCTAGACTTGGGTCTTCTCTATTTCAGGGGGGTCATCAATAATTTAGATGAGCTTCCTATTTTTTCAAGGAAAGATTTCCAATTTATTCTCTTTCTCAAGTTTGTGTGACTAAACTCCTATATTCATCACACCATTTGTCTGTGAGTCTACAACTCGTCAACTCTTCCAATCTTTTCACTGCTAAAAAATATTACTCACTTTCTCATTCTCCTTCATGCATCTACCTCATCTCACACATATGTTCTATATGTATGTGTCCCACATGTCTTGCTCTCCTCTTCTCATTGGGTGATTTTTTTCCACCTTTGGTCTTGTTATCACACAAGTTGTAGGTTGGAAAAACACTGACCCAACCACCAAACGGTGACAACTTTGAGAACACCTATCCATTGTCACCTTAGGTAGCTATTCATGTCACTTTAGAGATGAAAGAATCACCTCAAGGGGGGATCCTAGTGACCCTAGGGGGAAATGAGATGGAAAGTGATATGTATGAATGGATTCCCCTGTAGTTCAAGTTACTAAGTGCGAAAAAGGGCTTGAATGAAGTCTCGGTGGTATCCAAAGGTTTCCAAGAGCTAAAAGTCCCTATGAAGAGTGGTGTACCTGGCCGGGACACAAGAACAAGCCAATATATGTGTACAATGTTAGGTGGACAAGAAAGTTAAGCTTGTTGTCCCTGATTTCAATAGTAAACAAAGATATATATCACCTAGAAACTAGTTTTTAAAGCTTCTAAACAACTGCTAGAAGTCCAACAAATGATGCAAGAGATAAACAAGATAAACACTAGTAATACTCAAGTATGAAAGCACAAGACTTTAGCAATAAAAAAAGGTTGTAGTAAACTATGTTTCAGAGATATTTTTCAGCCTTATGGATGTAGAAATCAAGTTTTTACAACAAGAAAATAAACCACCAAAAATTACAACGATTCATCAAAAAGATGTACTAGGCCTAGTAGATTATCTTGGCAAACTTTTAGCAAATTCAGACGGTTGAAAAACAAGTTACAAGTGAGTAAAGAGAGATTTTGATGCAGCCCTAATGGTTGTATATTTTAATGAGATATAACTCTAATAATACTAGTCCAATCAACACACCCTAGTGGCCTTGGAAAGCCCTTAGCATGTTGTTATAACCCAAAATTTCTCTACACATGTATACCTGGCATTTGGACCTCTTACTTGCATTCTTTGCCAAGCCATCACTAAGTTTCTCTTCTAAAACACCAAATTTTTGAAGATGTACGTGCCCTGATCCACTACTTCCCGTGTACATACACTTGTTGCACCACTACATCCCATGTACGTATGCATGTTTCACCACTACAACTCACGTATACTTGCAAAAGTTGCAAGTAATTCGTTGAGATTACGGGCTATTGGGTAGTTTCCCAACTAATCCACCGCCTATAGCTGGTCACCCAACTGAATAACCATACTTTTGTCATATAAAAGGAGGTTTTGGGGTCTCATTCCACATCTAGACATAAGAACAGTGAAACTCTACCCATTTCGCATCCCCTCATTGCCCCAAGCATTTGCAGCCTTGTTGTGAGAATTGCCTTAGAATTCCTCATTTTTCCCTTTTTCCTCCATAAGAACCCATTCCATTTCCTAAGACGAAGGTTGAGAGGAGAAAGATATGCAAAGGTGCACTTGGAGCTTGGTGAAGAGGAGCTCGGACTAGGTTCGAGGAGAAGTAGTCGACTTTGGTTGTAAGTGATCATTGTATTATCAATAAAAGAAGTATTTTTCCTGTCCCAAAACATGATGTGTTGAATGTTTGCATTTTTTTATGTTTTTATTCTAACATCTAACCCTTATTTATGTATGAAATGTATGCTTGTAGCTTTTTGTTTATCTATCTTTGAATGTAGGCCAACCTTGGAAGGAGGTTTGTAGTCAGCAAAGCCTTCAAGCGTGAGAGGATCATCACCGAACGCGGAGTAAAGGTACAATTACCTAATCCTTCTCATTTTACTTTTCTTGCATAAGTATGGGGTATGTTTGGGGTAGTTAGAAAAGTAGGAGACTTTTAAACAGTTATTGATCTATCTACATTGTAAACATTGGTGTAGTCATAGGGGGGTTTTCTCGGTAGAAGAACTGGCGATCATACTGGGGAAGCCTCTAGAGTTTTAGGGGATTTTTTGCGTGTTGGATTGGTTTTATACCTTTTAAGTTTCTTTTTGAGTATGCTAAGTCTTTAAGGTATTCTGATCACCTATTGGTGCCATACTAGTTCTCCCTGCCCTTAGTTAGTCTGTTTTTTTTTTTTTTTGAGGAATTACAGAGGTGTACGCGCCCTACAGTGGGTCAGCACACGTACATACGCGCTCTGCTTTTAGACAGCCTGCGTACATACGCAGGTTGCTTAAGCATCAGTAGTGTATCTGTGTCAAAAAAAAATTTTTAAGAAGAGGCGGTCAACCTCTTCCCTAATTGAAGTTTTACTTCTTAGGATTTCTTGATTAAGTGCAGTGTCTCTGGTTGTTACAGTCAAAGCCTGGGTTAGATATCAATTTGCTTATCTTTTTAAAGATTTTTTGTGTTTAATTCTGAAAGGGTTTTTAGGTGACTCTTTGAGTCTTTTATCGGCATGTTTGGTGTCTTTAGTGACTCCCTGGGATCCGTAGTAGGCCAGAGGTCAGTTTCAGTCTTGTATGGTGTTTCTCTTACCCCCTTTCATTTGCTTTAAAGAAAAGAAAAAACTATTTAGTTCAAGTTTTTCTTTTTGAAGCATTTTTTGAAAAAAATATCATTCCTTAGTTTGGTAAAGTAGTTAGGGCTAGTTATTTTACTTAAAAGGAAAAAGAGTTCAATTTTTAAGTTCTTTAATGATTTCTTAGAACATTAAGTAGCTTGTAGTCGAGTGAAATTTCGTTTTAGGTTTTCCTTTTAAAGATCTTGAAAAAAAAAGTTAGTTATGAAAAAGTTGGTTTAAAGAGTTAGTTGCAAAACTTTATTGTTAACTAGAAGTATTTTTTCTTTTAGTTTCTTTTACTTCTCCTCTTTTCGTTTCTCATACACATCACTAATTTCACATGCCATATCCTTTGAGTTAAAACAATCCATTTAAAACGAACACTAATTTAAAATTAACTAGACTTTTATGTTTGTAGGGTCAATCAACTAGTTTAGGGTTAGAGCCTTGAATTAGGTTGGAGAGGAAACTCTTCAAGGTTTATAAACAAACATTGGAGTCAGATATAGGGAGTCTAAAAATTCTAGTGATGTGGAAGTTATCCGGGACCCCCTTCTAACATGAGGTCGCGTAAGGAAAGGTAGCGGAGATAACCCCTCCAAAGTCGGACCAAGTGTAGTGGGGAACGCATATTGAGGATTTGTCGTGGGATATTATTGCTTGCATTTTCCTATGGAGATTCGTGGACCTCGAATCCGTTTGAGATCCTAAGTTGTCTTCCTGACCACTTTCTTTCGATACCCTCAGTAGGTTTCAGGCTTGTTAACCTACTCGTTGGGTCCACCTGACTGTCGACTGTACCCGCTTGGTGACTGTTCACGAGATGGCAACATAGCTTCCTTTATTCTAGGGACTTACACACGTGACTACGGGGGTATACCACAATACCTAGGGCAAACGTCGGGTCACACTTTGCAGAGTATACTCGGAGGGTGATTCTTTGTTCGATTTGCACTTGCACCGATAAGTTGTTGTAGTGTTGGTTGGTGTAACTGTTCTTCCAACTAGATAGTGGTTTACTTGCTTTATCTTCCAGGAACTTTTCTAGTGTGTGCTTGGTTTTCAATGTTAGTCAAAGCCTTATTGTGTCATTGACCTTTTCACAAAGTGGAAGATCATGATCTTCGTCGATCGCAAAGGCTTCAATGCCTATCGTCGGTTACATTGGAGCCACCACCACCACTATTACGGTGAAGCTTGACCAGCAAGGGTCATTCGAAGCAACCGGGACACAGGAAACTATGCTTGAGCTAGCTCCGAGAGGAGAGTAATTTATTCTAGAGGAACCCACTTTTTCTAACCTTGGAGCGGAATCTCTTGGGCCGGTTAACCCTCAGATCACTGACTTGTCGATGCCAATATTGTTACAAGTTGTCCCTTCAAGGGTAACAACTCACGAGCGTCAGAGAGTCTTACAAGAAGCTATGGAAGCAAATGTTGCTACTTCGTCAGGGAGTCCTCATACTCCCTTTAACGACTGCCACCATAGGGGGAATTTCGCCTCCTAACCCACCTTCGTTGGTCTCGACCACCTCTACTTCGGGTAGTGGCCTGATACCGTTAGTGGTGATGACCACTGCTCTGTTCACACAGAGGGCGACGGGCCCTCCATTTTCATATGGGATGCCCAACTTTGATACGAACTCCATCCTTTCCTAGTCCACCCTACAGACCATGGTTCTGGGGGAAGCGAGCTCAAATGCTCCCTTGTAAGGGTCCATGGGGGGCACCTCAAGCTCCTATAACATTATCCCTTATAGTGGGGTTCATATACCTCCTTCGTCCCCCTTGCTCAACGGTGATTTCCAACCACCCGTTGAGCCGAACACGAACTAGAGGTTGTTTGGAGCAGGCAGTCTAGGACCTTATTCTTACACCATGCCAGTGGGTTCAATGTCGTTCTCTTTGTTCGATGTGTTTGGTAATAATGCTTTTTGTCAACTATCATCTCGACCGGGGGCAACCCTGGTTTTGGACAATAGAATCCTGTGCAGGGTACTATTCCTACATAGGGGGAAAGTACATGAGTTTTCACCTCACAAGGACTTTGGAATCCTTGGCAAGGATCAGTTCCCTCGCTAGGGATTTCGACCAAGGGCAACCCCTTCCATGGTCAATGGAACCCCGAGCAAGGCTCAGTACCTATGCCCATCAGATCGGTAGGGGGAAACCCCTTTAAGAATATTTGGAACACAACGCAGGGAGCAATCCCTGCCCAAACCTTGACATCAAATTATGGGAATCAGTCAATAATGTCTCATCAAACGCAGTTTCCATACATTGGTCAAGTCCATGGTGTCTACCAGAACCTTGACCAGCAACCCAACTTTTCCTGGAAACCTGGTGCTAGTCAAACTCCAGGCTCCCTATTTACTATACATAGTACACAGCCCAAACTACCATTTCTGGCAACGTTACATCTGCTAGAATTTTCAAGGTTTCTTAACGACCTGATTTGTCATGATCTGCATTGGCCCCCAATACCGACTAAGTTTCCCTCAGAAATTCTGAAGTTCGAGGATAAGCCTGGCGAAGACCCAAATGATAACGTGACAACTTTCCACCTATGGTGCTCGTCAAACTCGCTGCAAGATGACTCCGTACAGTTGTGCCTATTTCAACGCACTCTTATCGGGGGTGCCATGAAATGGTACATTGACCTCGATTGCTTAAGATACTCTTACTTTAGAGATTTGGCACTGGTTTCCTAAACCATTTCCAGCTACCCTTGAGATACGGTGTCTGCACTAAGTTGTTGGCCAACTTTGAGCATATGAAGGTCGATCATATCTCGGATCACATCCGAGAATGGTGATGTCGAAAGAGTTTGATTAAGGTACAGATCCCACTAGATTTTCTGCTGGAGTGGTTCCTAAAGTCTTTGGTACCTCAGTTATCCAAGGATGTTGCGACTTCGAGAGTGTTTTCATAGGAAGAGGCAATAATGAGAGCACAACAGCTCAAACTGATATACTCTCTACCAGCTTACTCTATGAGATTTTTCTGGATGTGCCACGGTCCATCCTTGACAAGGATAGAAAAAAGTCTGGACCACATGTCAATGGTATAGTTGGTTCAACACAAGCAAAGTCCATTGATCAGTTGTCAAATCAATTGCAGCAATTGTCGATACAGCAGACAGCGGCCAGCCAAACCCCTAGTTTGGATTTTCCCCCTACCCAAACATCGGACGTACACAGTGTGCAGTTGACAAACCCGAAGGCCAACCAATAGCCCGATGGAAAGAAAAAACAACGAAACAAGAAGGGTGAGGGGGATAAGAAACCCAACAACAATTCTGGCGGGGGAACAAAGAGAAGAGAAATTAAAAGTATCTGTGTAACCTTTGCACAGAGGACCACCCGACTCACTTGTGCCCTCGACTTGCGGAGGCCTACAAGTTATTGGCATAACAACAACCTTTTGTGTTAACAAACCCATTTCCACATGGGAAAAATATGACTCAAGCCTCTTCGAGCGCGGATGGGGGCAGTCAAGGACCCCTCGCATATTCTAGTAATCCTTCGGTCTCGAATGTTTATATGATGAAAGTTGATGCTTATATAGAAACCAGGGCATATGATTACGGAATGTCAGAATCTGCCAAAATAGGTAAAGAAGCCACAAACCCACTTGTCCCTCTCCAGATTGAGAGGATGATGGATGAAACAATGACATGCATCCCGAAAGGGGCGTTCAAGAAAGCTTCTCACAATCTGAATGTGAGGGCCATCCAAAACTACTCTGTGGTGGAGTATTTGTCACAAAACCCTTGCGTGATGTCTACTTTGGAGGTCCTCTAGAGCTGCCCTTCCCAGAGAAAGGATTTATTATCCACTTTGGGATTTGCAAAGACTTGTAATCCGGGAATGATTGTTCTTGATACAACCAACTTGAAACCTTGTCTTCCTTACCATGTTGCATTTCAGATAGTAGTGGCTTACACCACGAAAACTTTTACCCAAAATATTTTATGCACGGTGGTTGATGAGGGTGCCTCGACTTTCGTGATGTTGTTGGCATGTTGGAAGGCCATTGGCCAACCCGTTTTGTCTTTGTTGCCTACTCTACTTATTGCTTTCGACGGTAGTTCTTTTAGACCACATGGATTCATCCCTTCTTTCCCTGTATAGTTAGGAGGGAAGACCATGTGCGTCGAAGTTGAAGTGGTCGATGCCCCTCTCGACTACAACCTTATGTTAGGAAGCAGTTGGACCTATGCAATGCATGCAGTGGTTGCCACATTTTTTCGAGTCTTGTTGTTTCCACATGAGGGACGAATCGTAACCATTGACAAGTTGTCCTTCTCCAGGCCTAACCCTTCATCGAGGGCATCCACGGTCCCGATGATTGATAACCCTTAGCCCAACATCGTCAATGTAGGGGTTGGTTTGTGCCAACCGTTGATGGGTACTTTCGATTACCCGCCTCCTTATGGAGATGTCAAGTTTATATCGGTTGCCCCCGACCAGCCTAGGGATAAAATATTTCAAGTGTCGTCGTTTCGAATGACTTAGTTTAACGATCTGTGGACTCTTCCTTCCCCATCGGCCTTGATGGAAGGGACAAGAAATCCTGGCATGGCCATTCCCTTGTATGCGATAGAATTTGCGTACAGTATTGTCCAACAAACTTCGGTCGAACCTGATCTGACTCCCGCACAGGAGTTAGATCTAGTTCTCAAGCCTATTTGGGCTCAAGGTTGCCTCAACACTACATATTCTTTAGACTTAGTCTTTCCCTGTGATGAGGCGATTATAGAGGCATTGACTAGTCTGGACAAACCCTGGGATGATATTCATCATAGATCATATTTCCTCCCAGAGTTAATAAGAATAGAGGCAAGTGAATTTGTGTTGACTATGACTGGAGACAAGTCTTGTCATGTTAATCCTCTGGCTATGCACGCAGTTTATGCTAAGGGTAATATGGAAAGTATCATTGAAACGATGCCTATAGATATCTCTAGAACCCCTGGCATCATGGAGAATGTTTTCATCAGAGTGGACTACTCCCCCGAAGAGATTCGAATCTATACAGATTTATTTAAGGAATTCTGCGATGTTTTTTCCTGGTCTTACGAGGAAATGCCAAGAATTGATCCAGGAATCGTCGAACATGAGATAACGACTTATCCTGATGCCAAGTTGGTCCAATAGAAGCTTCGTCTGGTGAATCCTCGGAAAGCGGTAGTTATTAAGGCTAAAGTAGAAAAACTGCTTAAAGTTGGTTTCATCTACCCTGAACACTTGACACAATGGGTGTCAAATCCCATTATGGTTAACAAAAAACAGGGTACGATTCACGTGTGCATGGACTTTTGTGACTTGAATAAGAGTAGTCTGAAGGATGATTTCCCCACCCCATTCATTGATTAGATTGTAGATGAATGTGTGGGTTGTGAGGTCTTTTCATTCATGGATGGTTTTTCGGGATACAACCAAATTCAGATCAAACCTGAAGACCAACATAAAACAACTTTTATCTATCCGTGGGGAATATTTTCTTATCATAAGATGCCTTTTGGCCTAAAGAATGTTGGAGCCACTTTTCAGTGGGCCGTGTCTTTTTCTTTCCACGACCTTAGACACATAGTCGAGGATTATCTCGATGATCTAGCATCACGATCTCGCAAGAGACTTGATCATCCCTTTCACCTTCAACTAATCTTCGAACGATGTCGCTACTATTGGATTCACTTGAATCCCAACAAGTGTAGTTTTTGTGTGACGTCGGGTCGTCTTCTAAGTTTCATAGTTTCGACAATAGGGATCATGGTCGATCCTCTTAAGGTTGAGGCGATAGTTCAGTTTCCTCCCCCGTGCACAGTTCCTCAACTTCAAAGCTTACAGGGGAAAGCAAACTTTTTACGATGTTTTATCGCAAACTATGCCAAGATCACTAAAGGGTTCATGTGTTTATTGAAGAAGGGAGACCCTTTCCATTGGGATGAAGCCACTCAGCATTCTTTCGAAGCGTTGAAATGCGCCCTTACGTCTGCCCCTCTGCTCCAGCCTCCCAATTATACTAAATATTTCTTATTGTACATGGTCGTTACAGAGTCGGTATGGTCTTGGTTCAAGAGGACGATCTACTCGAAGAGCACGTGATTTATTACCTAAGGCAAGGCCTAGTTGGACCGGAACTCAACTACTCCCATGTTGAGAAGCTTGTGTTGGCAGTAGTGCATGTTGTCCAGTGGTTCTGTCATTATATTCTTCTTCGTAAGACCATCGTCGTTGTCGTTAAGAATCTGTTTCAATACGTGTTGACACGATGCGTCATCGGTAAAAAGATCAGTAGATGGATTGTTATCCTCTAGGAAATTGACATGGATTTTGTTTCTTCGAAATCCAAAAAGTCACTGGTCTTTGTGGAACTTATCTCGGAACTTCCGATCGAATCAGGTTATGTTATGCCCGAAGAATATCCCATTAAAGGATATATTTTTTTGATCGTATCTTCGAACCCCCGGTATGGAGATATACTAGTCTATCTCCAAACTATGAAGTGCCCCACCTCTTATTCTCGTGATGACCGTCGAAGAATACACCATCAAGAACGAAACTATCTCATACTCGATGACACTTTGCATCATCAAGGTGTAGATTGTGTTCTTCGCCAGTGCCTCATACACAAAGAAGCAGAACTCGTTCTTAACGACTGCCACACTGGAGCATGTGGTGGTCATTTTTCTGGGTTGGAAATAGCCCAAAATATTCTACGAGTCGGTTACTTTTGGCCTACGTTAATCAAGGATTGCATTGAGTCGGTCAAGAAGTTCCACCCATGTCAGATCTTCTCTCGAAATATGAGGGAACATCCCACTCCCATGTTTCCCGTCATTATCGTTGGCCCCTTCACCAAGTAGGGGATTGACTTTACTACATGCCACCCGACCTCAGCCAAGGGACATCATTATATCATCATAGCGGTAGACTACTTCACAAAGTGGGTCAAGGCTATGCCAATGTTTAACAATGATGGCAAAACAACATCTCTCTTCATTTTTAACTAGATTGTAGCAAGGTTCGACATCCCGAAGGAGATTGTCATTGACCATGGCAGTCACTTCTAGAAAAAAATGATGTATGAGCTAACATCAAATCTTGGGTTGAGGCAAGAGCATTCATCACCCTACTACCCACAAGCGAATGGTCAGGTGGAAGCTGTGAATAAGTCCCTTAAGACTATTCTACAGCAAACGATCAATTTGGCCAAGTCAAATTGGCATTTGATGTTGTACTCAGCATAATGGGCCTACTAAACGTTTGTAAAGACTGCCACAAGTTTCTCACCTTTTAAACTCATTTATGGGCTTGAAGCAGTCTTTCTTATAGAGTGTCAGATCCCTTCTTTAAATTTGGTAGTAGAGTTATTTCCAGACACTTCACCGCTTGAGGAACAACTATTATATCTCGAGCAACTCGATGAGCGACGTCGTGATGAAACCTTGGCCAACGAGGCTCACAAGAAACGATTCAAGTGTCAATATGATCGGTCTGTTCATCCTTGGATTTTCTTCGAAGGTGACCTTGTCTTGGTCTACGACCAAGATAAGGATCCCATGGGGGCAGGCAAGTTCAAACCTATGTGGTTCGAACCTTTCATCGTGAAGGAGGTATTAAAGAAGGGTGCTTATCGTCTGGTTGACTTTCAGGGAAATGCTTTGGCAGAGCCTAGAAATGGGTTCTACCTCAAGAAGTGTTACTCGTACGTTGGTCACCTAGGTGACTTCTTGTACATATGTATAGTTTTCATACAATTATTTTTTGACTTTTTGTTTTATGGACATGTCATTATTTATGTCATATTTTTCACTGTGGCAGATGTCAAGTGAATCCGAGGTGTTATTTGGGTTCGCGAACGACGCTATCCGACACACTCGGAGGGGTGCTTCCACAACTTGGGTGATTTTCATGCCTCAAGGCCAGTTTCTATCTTCCCGAGGTATCTATCTAGGTGACACCACAAACAATGTCACTGAGTAGAGCACAGTGATAGAGTTAGTTTGTGACGCTTTGTTGCATTGTATATCTCACCTCTGGGTCTACTTAGATGCTCAACTGGTTGTGTCCCAGTTAAATGGGGTTTACCACATTTATGATCCTACTTTACACCAACGCTTTCTTAGGGTACGTCTCTTAGAACATTGCTTTGATTACATTACGTATATCCATGTTCCTAGGAGATTAAATCAAATAATAGATACTCTAGCTAATCACGTATTAGATTTCCATGTTGCACACACATAAAAACAAGCACACACATACACATGTACATACATTTGTAAAGAAATGTGATCCATAAGACATAAAAGATGTAAATATATATATCAAAAAGTATCAGAGTACATATGTGGGCATGAACGCCTCAAAAATAATAATTCAGTATACATCACGGGGCTTATGCCCTTAAAAATATATAAAAAGAGTGTCCTTGGCACATGACAAGTCCATCCTATATAAGCTCGAGGCCTATTGGCCCTGTCGTAGTGAACAACGACATTTTCCAAATGCCGGAAGAGTTGGACCCAAGTCTGTGGCATCCCAACTACATGAGGCTGCATCGATGGCGGGAGATCCTCGATCTCAGCCATGGGAACTGTATGAGTGAGCGCGGTGAGGTTCTGCTCCACCCATCTCAACACTCTCTCAACCTCTCCAGATGGAGGTCCCCCTATGACTGTTGGTCTGCCGACTGCTACTGGTATTGCCTCTGGTCGAGGACGTCACTTATTCCTCAAGAATTTTACCGGGCATATAGGTCCCACATCTGTACATAACAAATACATAGTTGTCAGATACTCTGATGCACATAAAAATGCTATATATAAAAGAAACTAAAAATTAAATAACTTTAAACACACATACCTATTTCTCCTCGTTTCTCTCCAGGAGGTATGGGCATGTTCAGATCTCTAGAAAAGTTGATTTCGGCATAGGGGTAGTCCTCTATCGTTGGAATATTCCATGCCCAACAGTCGAAAAATGTGTCGTCGAAGGCCTCTATGGTCCTTCCTCCCCCCTGTCGTGGAAACAATGTCACCCATCTACACACCACTGGGAAGGAGGCCACATTCCCCCGCACTGTCTCTCTAGGACTCAGGCTAGGTACCCTCTCAAAGAAGAAAGAGCAAAGAATGGTCTCGAACCCGAAGTTATTTTTTCTACGCTCACGGAAATCCGTAAGTTGCCTCTTCATGTATGTAAGCATGGGTGTGCTCCAGTAAAAACATGTGCATCAAGGCACTACATGACACAATACATGTGCGCCCGGGAAGCCTGGTGGACAATCGCGGATCCAGTGATCCACCCAATGAGCAATATGATCACCTTCAGTGATAGGTTGGTGATCTTGTTGATGGTAACTTGAGAACCTACTTTCTTAGTGTCTACCTCATAGTGCATCCCGATGTAGTAAGCAATGTTGTAGGGCCCAGGAGGAAATGTACGTAAGTAAACTAGTTCCCCTCTCCTCAAGAGTCCAATCAAGAAATATACTTCCTCAATCGTTGGAGTCAATGACTGCCCCTCGATCATGATCACCTCTACGTCTAGGTGCCATTAATCCACCACAGCATTCATAAACCTGGGTTATGCCCTCATAAGCGGACACTGGTAGAAGTGATCATTGTATTATCATCAAAGAAGTACTTTTCCTGTCCCAAAAAATGATGTGTCGAATGTTTGCATTTGTTTTATGTTTTTATTCTAACATCTAACCCTTATTTATGTATGAAATGTATGCTTGTAGCTTTCTATTTGTACGTCTTTGAATGCAGGCCATCCTTGGGAGGAGGTTTGCAATCAGTGAAGCCTTCAAGCGCAAGAGGATCATCACCGGACATGGAGTAAAGGTACAGTTACATGATCCTTCTCATTTTACTTTTCTTGCATAAGTCTGGGGTATGTTTGTGGTAGTTATAAAAGTAGGATACTTTTAAACGGTTATTGATCTGCCTACATTGTAAACCCCGGTGTAGCCATAGGGGCGTTTTTCCCACTAGCACATGCAAAAAATTATCCAATTGAAACAAGATTAGTATCTAATTAAATCACGTTTATCGAGGAAAATAATTTATTTCTCCAGTTCAAAAAACATATTAGTGCCTTTAAAATTGGGTGAATGGGGACTTTAAAACACAAGTTGGATCAACAAGATCCCTAGAGATGTAAACCCTCTTACTCCCTAGGGTACACCAACCAACTTAGGGAAAATCTAGGAGTGTGTACACACTTGTACTTCTCCTAGCAACCATTGTTCAAGAATGAATTATAACCTTATCAATAAGATGAAGCATTAATGGAGGTTGTATCCAACATAATCCTCCTAGGGTTTTCCACCAAAAATGACCAATAATGAACAAGAAATAACTAACACATGCATATTTTTGCTTACCAATTCCAAGAAAAGAGATATCAAACCCTAGTTCACCATGCAAATTACCATCCAAGAGAAAAAGAACAAGACTTCAAGAGGTGTACATCACTTCACTTCATCCATTCACCAAGAGATAACACCAAAAACCATTTCCAAGAGAGAGAGATGCCAAAAATGCTCAAGTGTAGAGAAAATTTCAGCCATGTATCCTCTCACAAGAGGGAGAGTTATGTTATAATGAAATACAGTTGATCTCTATTTATACAAAATGTTCTAATCATAGTTTATCCAATTAGGTTAGGGTAAACACAAAGTAAGGGTACAACAAACCCCTACTTTTCCCCTTTACAAAAGTAATACTAAATAATTCATACTTTGCACATAAAGTAAAACCCTAAGTAAGACGTCACCCTTCTAGGGAGATGTTTTGACACTTTTCCAAGTCATTGGAGAAAAAGGTGGAGGTCGTTGGGGCTTCTAGAGCCTCTTCTTCATGCACCAAGGTCTCTTCCTTCAATTCATACCTCCTTCGATGAAATCATGCCAAGTGTCAATGAACAACAACTCCATCACCATCAAACCCTAGCCCTAGGTGATGTCAAACCCCAAGGAGTGACGTGTTTCCCCTCCTAGGTAAGTTGTTTAGGTGATAGGGCTAGGTGAGGTCATCCATGATGTTTTATAGGCCTCCAAAGGCATGTATTCATCATCTGGCATGAGGACCCTAGTCATCCAACCTGTGGGCTTCTTGTGACATGGAAGTCCAAGCTAGGCTTATTCTCCCAAAACTGGCCACCAAGCAGGGTCCTGCAAAACAAATGGGTACACCCTCCAAATATCTCAAGTCAAAGATATCATGGCAAGTGAAAACAATATCTAATAAGAAATTCACCTAAACATGTTCATCAAAACTACCTTGTCAAATTAAACAAATGCTCAAACTTTAGGTATGGGAGGGGTGCCATAAAAGTCCTATTGGGTAGACAAAAACATTCAAGTAGGGGAAGCTCCCAAGGATGCTCATTCAAGGTCATGCAATGGATGATGAGGTGGATAGGGGGTTGGAATTCATAGGTCAATGGGTTTCATGACATGCAAGGGCTCATATTGTTTCATTTATGAGTGCCTTTGTAGAGGGTGTGTCACACCTTTGTTTTCAATGCAACCTTTTTCCAAGCCCACTTATTTCCATTTATTAATTAATTTATGATCCAAACATGTGTGCACTCCCAATATATAATACAAATCTTGGGGGGAAGTAACACAGTGTCACTTGAAATAAGAGGTCCACAAAGTTCCATAGGGGTAACCATCAAAGCGTTATAACACACTTGTGCTAGTCTTTCATTCAAGTGAGATACTTATTGTGTATTTGATATTTTGCAGGTCTTCAATTCTTTTAATAGAATTAGTTCATCATTCTCAAGACCAATCTAGGTGAGCATATAGAAGATTCATATTTTATTCTTTTATCTTTTTCCATCCATCATCCCTCTAGGCCTTTATCCCCTTCTTCCCATGAAAAGAGGAACATGCCCTTCTTAGGTCACTCAAACCATAATGCCTAGAAGAGGGTAATGTGTTAGGAATGTAATGAGTGGAAAGTGATAAGTATGGTCATGAATGGTACAATGACCCCTTAAGGGACCCCCC
>ML818610.1:73467-92371 GCA_009831015.1 Picea engelmannii | reverse complement strand
CCCTTTGTAATTGTCCGATAACCAATCCACAAAAGGGGATTTGGTCCTTATACAATTACCGACATGATTAATCCACAATGGGGATTAATCCAATAACAATAATAATAATAATAATAATGACATGATTAATCCGCAATGGGGATTTAATCCATTAATAATAAGAATGCTCTTCGCAGTTACATTATTTCAACAGTTTCCTGCCTCCCACACATGTGTATTTATCTTTCTTGCCTAAGTCTTAGCTTCCTAAAGCTCTTTTCCCTCCTTGGGAAATTTGTAGCTTTGGAAATCCCTAATTTTCAGGGTGTGTTAATCACCAAAATTGACTTATGACACATGTCCTTTCATGCCCAGGGTTAGCTCCAACTTATTCCCCACTCATGGATACATGACCATCTATTTTTAACTTGGTTGTTCCTTCTGTCTCCTTTATTAATTAAATAAAAATCTTGTCTCTTACATATGTCCAACAAATAAGGACATTTGGAAAGTCAATATCTTGCAAAATAATAATACTAATAACAGTCAGTTTCCTCCCACTACTTACAAGTTTGAATTTTCCACTTAAGGAAATTATTTAAAATACTAAATAATTTTTTGGGGATATTACATACTCCCCCCCTTGAATGTAACATCGTCCTTGGTGTTAGTACTTATTCCAATCATCCTTGGAACAGAGTTGGATATGTCTTTCTCATGACATCCTCCAACTCCCAAGTAGCTTCTTCATGACTGAAGTGCTTCCATTTCATTGTTACCCGTGCGATGACTCAGTTCCGCAGTACTATTTCTTTCTTGTCCAAAATGCGTAAAGGTTCCAACAAGAATTCACCTTCTGGTTCCACCTGCAATAAGTTCCAATCAACTTTATGAGTAGGATCGTGAACATATTTATTTAATAATGATATATGAAAAACATTATGAACTTTTAAATTTTCCAGTAGTGCTAACTAATACGCCACTCGACCAACTCAAGATAAAATTTCAAAAGGTCCACAAAACCTTGGTGCCAGTTTTGTACACCTCCCAAGTTTCAATGAACTCTTTTTCACTTTAACCCTCAGATAAACATTATCTTCGACATTAAATTCTTTATGCAATATGTTATGATCTGCGTAACTTTTCTTTCGATCTTGTGTAACTTTTAAGTTATGTCGCACCTTTTTAATAATCTACTCCATTTCCTATAACATATCTAGTCCAACCATGATTCTATCTACTGGATTGTCCCAACTAATAGAAGTAGTACATATTCTACCATAAATAATTTCAAATGGACTCATTTTGTAGGAGGCCTAGTAATAGTTGTTATAGGAAAATTCTACTAGATGTAAGTAGTCTTTCCATTTTGTTGGTTTGTCCATCACATACATTCGTAGCATGTCTTCAATAATTTGATTAGTACATTCAGTTTGACCATTTGTTTGAGGGTGGTAACTAGTACTAAAGTTCAGCTGAGTTTCTAAACCTACAAACAAGTCCTTCCAAAAACTTGAAGTAAACGTAACATCCCTGTCAAAAATCACATTTTTTGGCATTCCATGTAATCTAAAAATTCCTTTCATGAAAATTTCAGCAATATGCATAGCCTTGTAAGTGGATTTTACCTGTATAAAATGAGCAGATTTACTCAACTTGTCAACTACTACCATAACTGAATCGTGTTGTATTTGAGTTTTTGGAAAACCTGTAATAAAATCCATTGATACAACCTCCCATTTCCATTTTGGTACAGTAAAAGGTTGTAACAAACCAACTAGATTTTGGTGTTATGCTTTTACCTGTTGACATTATAAACACTTCAACAAGTAGTCAATTGTACCAGATTTCATATTAGGCCAATACAACTGTTTTCGTAATGTTGTAATCATTTTTTGGTATCCAAGATGGCTTCAATAAGGATTTTTATGGATTTCATTTAGAATCAATAGAATTAGGTATGTCAATTATGTTTTTAAACCTCAAAATTCCTTCTTTGTCGATCTTAAAAAAAATTTTGAGTGATTTTTCTTCATCTTTTAGCAGGCTTTCCTTTATCTTTGTATATTCATCATTGAAGTCACTATGAGATTTACTACTTGTTATTTCATATATAACACCCGCTCTTCTACTAAGGGTGTCTACAACTTTATTTTCTTTCCCTTTTATATGTTTGATTTCAAAATAAAACTTGTTTAAGAATGCAACCCACCTTTCTTGATGTGTGTTCAATCCTTGTTGATTTAACAAATATTTTATGCCATTGTTGTCCGTTAAAAACAAAAATTTCCTTCCAATTAAGTAATGACACCATATCTTTAATGCATGAATCAAAGATTCTAACTCTAGGTCATGTGTCACATAATTGCGTTCGCGATCTTTTAACTTTCTTGATTTATAACAAATCATGTGTCCCTATTATGACAAAATTCTTCCTAACCCTTCTTTGCTAGCATCAATGCAAACTAAAAAATCTTTGTAAGGGTCAAAAACCTTAAGAATGTGTGCGATATTTAACCGCTCCTTTAACTTATTGAAACTTTCCTGGCATTCCTGTGACCAAATAAACTTTACTCCCTTTTTTTGTAAGGACGTAATAGGAAGAGTGATCTTGGAAATTTTTTCAATAAAGCATCTATAATAAATTGTTATCTCCATAAAAGATCGTATTCCTGCAACATTCGTGGGTATAGGCCATTCTACAATTTCCTTTATTTTTTCTGGGTCTACCGCTATCCCATCCTCTAAAATAACAGGCCCCAAATATTGTATCTTCTTCTGGTAGAAATGACACTTGTTAAATTTGGCATACAGTTTTATGTTCTTGTAACATTTGTAACACTATTTTTAGGTGTTACTCATGTTCTTCTTCAGTTTTTGAATAAATCAAAATATCAGAACAAACTTGTCCAGATACTTACTAAATACATTGTTCATTAAACACATAAACGTTGTTGGCGCGTTTATAAGTCCAAACGAAATCACTACAAATTCATAGTGTCCATATCGCGTTCAAAAAGTTGTTTTATTAATGTCCTCCTCCTTAATTCTAATCTCATGATAACCTGACCTCAAATCCAATTTAGAGAATATTTTTGCTCCTCCCACTTGATCAAACAGATCATTAATCCTTGGTAGAGGGTATTTATATTTTATCATCATTTTATTTAACTCTTTGAAATCAATACATAACCTGAACGTCTCATCTTTCTTTATGACAAATAAAACTAGTGCCCCCTGTTATAGCACAGTATGTAGTTAAGGTAAAAGATATATGAAAGGAGGGAAAACTGGCGTAACTGAACCTATCCCACCACTGTCACCTCAATGGGATGTCTCTTTCGGTTTAGGGAGGTAAGGCCCATGGGAGAGGTCCTCGGTGACTTGGGGTTTTGAGAAGGAAAAGGCTTAAAAGGATAAGTGATAAAATTCCCCCCTCACAAGTCACCACCAATCATAATGTCCTGGCTAATCAATAAAGATGAGTAATAACCAAACAGTGTGCCTGCCCGAGACAAAGCAACAAGGAAATGATACATGCGCAA
The DNA here is from genome assembly GCA_009831015.1 of Picea engelmannii. Taxonomy (NCBI): domain Eukaryota; kingdom Viridiplantae; phylum Streptophyta; class Pinopsida; order Pinales; family Pinaceae; genus Picea; species Picea engelmannii. The sequence continues at coordinate 88,847 of ML818610.1, read as the reverse complement.
GCTTACTTCCTGGTTAGTACTTCATATAATCATGGACTTTTGATGTAAAGAAATTGACAACGATACATATGAAGTAAATTAATGATGTAAACTAGCAGTGATTATGATATATCATTTCACCATAAAGGATAAAGGCACTTCACAATTATCAATGGCAATCAATGTAAAAATACTAATGCTAGAAGCAACACTTTAGCCAATCATTCAATTGCTTTAAAGACAAATAAATGTTGCAATGTATAAGTATAACACTAGTGGATTATAGAAGCAATAGAGTTAGTAATTGTTAGTCTAAAATCTAGGGTTAGTAAGAGTTAAAGGTTGTTTCAAAGTTTAAATGTGTGTGTGTGATCAAGGTGCTCAACATAGGAAGTCTTAGATCAGTGTGCTACTAGGGAAAATGGAGTCAAAGATAGCTACAAATGTTGAAGGGATAAATTATAATGATAAAAGTAAAGACAAGAGGGTTGGATGTTGAGGTGTTGCTAAAGCAAGGCCTCAACAATGAAACCCTAGGGGAGAAAGGCTCACTAAGGTGTAGAAACCCTAGGCCTTAGTGATTTCTCCTCCTTCTTTAGCTCAATGGAAAGATAAAAAACGGTTAGCTTGAGTAATACATGAAATGGCTAAGGACAAGAAGGTTTAATGATGAAGTGTTGTTATAACAAGGCTTCATCAACAAAACCCTAGGGAAAACGACTCACTAAGGTGTAGGCCTTAGTGCGTTTTCTCCTTCCTTAGCTCAAATACAAGATGAAAAATGGCTAGGGTAGAAGAATATGGATAGAGTGTTGTTATGGAAAGGCTCTATCTTAATTCATCAAATCAAATAGCTCTTAATCTTAGTAGAGACATGAGACAAACACCTTATCATGTGCTTGTCACCTAGGGTTTGATTCAACAAATTATAATAAAAAATTCAAGTAAACAATACTATAACCATTCAATTGAGAAAAAAACATAGAAATAATTGGAACCCATGGAGGCGAGGGGACTTTTATCTTTGGAAGGAGGAATGGGGATTTGATGAGCGGCCTTATATTTGAAGGCACTAGAGTGACTTTAGTGTGTGATAGGGTTGTTGTTGGATCTAAAATTGATACAGGTTCTATTAATGGAGGATTTGGGGGTGAAGATGGAGGTGGAGGTGGGTATGGGAGCATAGGAGGTGGGTCTGGATCAAATTCCAATAACACTATTTTTTATTGTAAGAAAATGGTACATGCACATCTTGGAAACCCGCTTTTGTTAACAAATTATGCGAGGTTCTTACAGGAGGTTAGTATTAACGAATCTGAAATTTGTTTTAATTTACTAGCCTTGAGTTGTTGTTATATAACTAATCATCTTAGCCTTGTCGAATACATATCATCCATCATCTTATATATCATCCACCATCATCTTAGGTATCATCATATTAGCCTTGAGATGCTCTTATATAACTACTGCCAATCGTTCTAGTCCAAGTCTAGAGATTCCTAGATGAGGTTATGGTGGGTTGTCATTTTGATGCTTCTAAAACTTATAAATTTATTCGTAACTTGTGTAAAAAGAGAGGGAAACTTTACATCCCAAATGACTATACAAGTGTGCTAGATCCATGGATTTTAATATATGAAATCATTTAAATGATGTTATCTAACTGTTGGTTCTATTCTACAACAATGTTCTTGTATTCTATGCCGATTTCTTATGGGATGTGAAAGATGATGAAGATGATGAGGAATCTTAGATCTATTATTGAATTGCCACTATTGCAGCTACATGATCACATAAGAAGCTTAGTTTCAGTTTGATTTCTTTGAACAAAGTCGTCAAATGTGTCAGACTGTTGTGATCTTTCCATTATCAGTGTTGCAGCTCAAATTTTGGTAGTTGCAAGCCTAGATGATATTTAGCATTGAGTATTTGAAGAAAATGTTGTAAATTGGAGATTCATATATGTCGTATGGCTCTTCCCTATACAAAGCTTTAAGACATGATTTCTCATGATATCCTTTGTACTAGTGATACTTTTGAAGACATTGAATGCCCTTTGTTAGACCTCAAGGTGGGGTAGATGAATGGAAACAAAAGTGACTGGGCTTGAATAAAATCAAGTGGTTAGATGAAGAAGAATGGGGTCATCTATGGCTAGAAATGCTCTCTCTGATGGTAGGTCACATCCATTGAAAAGGATCCTGGATGCCAATTCAGTGGCATGGAGACCATCTTATGCCAGCTGATGCAAGAACTTATAACAATTGGTGCATACCTTTTAAGCTATGTTTATATAATAAGCATGGACTTTTATAAACTTCTCTTAGCTTAAAAAAAGAATTTGAAGTCGTAATAACAACTCTATGAACTAAACGGGGAATTTCATTTTACATGATGAGGGAAAATAACTTTTGACATATGTGATTAGCTTCACATGTGTGAGTAATGGGTTTTAATGTGGTATCTACTCAATACCATGGTGGTCATTACAATAGGTCAACTTGCAAGAGGCATAACATCCTCATACAAACTCTAATTGAGGTGATATTTTCATCATCGGAAAGTCTCGACGTGTAGAAAAACATTGAATGGATGGGAAAGTTGTTTACAAAGTTTGACCCTAAAAAATGCCATTTGGTGCCTCAAATGTGCTCCAAAAATCTGTGGAGTCCAAATCACTAGAATAGGCCTTACAAGCCAATAGCTCCAATGTTTCCACTCAAAAAGTACCAAATAAGATGACATATAATATGGTGGTCAATTTAAGATAAATATGGTTCCTAGACTTGGTTTGGTCATGACAATTGGTATGATACAAGTAGTTTGGATGGTATAAATGATTGTTGGTTACACCCAACTAGCAAGGTCATCTCAATGTTGAGTGATGGTTAGATTCCCTAGGTGGTTATATGGGTAACCAAGATGAACAATAGAGGAATGGGAAAGTGGAAACTAGAATAGGCTCATGACAATTAGCATGGAAACCATGTTCAAGTGTGGGAAAACATAAGTGGTTCTTCACTACTAATTTTCTTGTTCGTCAATTCCACAAAAAAAGCATCAACAATTCAAGTTGGCAGATTGTAAGGGCTTATGGAAACCACAACAACTCTTTCCCAATTGGAGGCATCACATTTGATTAGATGGAGTCTAATAATGATTGACATTGATTTTTTTTTAAGGTTATACATGTTATCTGGTTTATGCATGACTAAATAGTATTGACTAGATAACTAGGGCTAAGATCTTCTCCTTAATAAAAATGGAAATGAACCTAAGATGTACATCATTGGAAAGGATGTCTAACTCATGTATTGTTTTGGAGGAGGAAATGAAAGAGGGGGAATCAATGGAGGGGAAGGTAGTTAAGGGGACTTTGGAAAATGTAGATGTGCAAGGAGAAACATTGGTGGAAGGGCAAGCAGTGGTGGTGGTGGTGGCAATGAAGGAGATGGATTGGGTGGTATAAGATTACCAACTATTTTTGGATGAAAAGATTCACATGAAAACCCTTTTGACGGATACCTATACCATACACCTAACCCAAGCACATAACCCACATAAGTATCCCATGCACAAAACCATTAGACCTAACATGCACAACTAACCCATCCACCTAACCTATGTAGTTAAATCATGAACCTTAGGCACATTTAACCTCAGGCAAGTTTCTATTATTTTCACTTTATGAAGGTTTTAGGAAAATGTTGAGTAATTCATCCTTTGAACCTAAAAGGTGCTACTATTCAGTGTCTCGATACTTTCTCTTATTATGCCATTTATCTCACAGAATGTTAGAAGGTTAGATGCTTTGAACTAGTCTAATGGATATGTGAGAAATTTACCAAAGTTTACGAGGCTATGTTCATGTAAAGGCAAATCACTCATTGTAATTTTGATGGTTGGGGAGTATTTTGAGTTGTAGTTGTAAAGGCAATGTATCTTTACTTATAAATTTGTTTTTGGTATTTTGAACTTGTGTCTCATGATTCAAATTGTCATAACTTCATAAAGAAGTGGATACAAATCATTCCTTAAGAGTTTGAGTTGAGTTGTTTCTTTAATTTTTTTTTGCAAAGTTTACATTGTGTAAACTAGAATTCATACCTTAATTTCTTTTATTAATTAAACAAAACATTAACATAATTTTAAAAAAAACACTAGATATAAGTATTGTAATTATTCATTATATAATGATTTTAATTTTTATCATTATGTTTTCATTCCATATAAAGATTTTAATTTTTAACATTATATAAGGATTTAAACATTTAAATTACACTATTCTTATTATAAAAAAAATCAATAAAAATAACAAACCCACATGACACAATTAATATAATTAAAATATTTATTGATTAAATTACAAACTTAATACTTATTATTTATTAATTGTTTGTTTGTGTGACAAGGAACCTCCCAAAACAATTTAAGTGTTAAAGTTTATTGAAATATACATACCATATCATATATATAGATATGACAATATAACTATTTTAACTATAATTATAAATTTATTTTTTAATAAATTGAAGTTTTGAATTTTATAAATCTAAATGAAATTATAGATAGAATAAATCTAAATAATAAAAATATTACATCTAAAAAGTTTTTTTTTTTAAATGAATATAAGATTAAAGATTTAGTCTTTTTCTTTTATTAAAATTTAACACACATTATTTTGAGTTGCAAATCTCATTTAAAAAGATATTTTCATTTTCTTTAAAATCTATTCATCTTTCATTTTTCAAAATAAAAATACATTAATAATTAATTAAGTAAATTTACTAATTTTAATATTTATTTATTAATTAAGTGAATTTCCTAATTTCAATATTTATTTATTTTAATTTCTTTATTTATAAAACTTATTACTCCCAACAAACATTAAATCTATAACCTTTGTAATTACATCTCAACTCCTAACCTATGTGCCTTTATAATTACATCTCAAATCCTAACCTCTATCACGTGTCTCTCCACAGAAACCATAAGCCAGGAACTCCTAAAATCAAATTTGAGAGTAAAACCAAGTATAAAATTTGACGTGGAGAACCTTAAAATTTCACAAAAAGCAGTGCGGATTTTGTCTTTTAGTTTTTTTCAACGGAAAATTCTCGAGTGGAATCAGAGGGCGCGGCCTAAGAAAAATCAACTCAACCGTTACAGCCTATTCGATCATGGATATAAAAGGTTCATCATTTCACTGCTTTAATCATTTCTGCTCTCTCCCTCTCCCGCAGTATAGTGGTAACGTTGTGGTGTGGACTCTGGAGCGCTCCTGGTCGTTTTTTGTTTTGTGTGATTCTAAATGTAAATGTTTTGTGTGTTTGTCTGTGGGTCTCTGTGCTGTGTGGTTATCTGTGGTGGCTTCTTGTGTGTTAGCAGTGTGATAGGGGAGAGAGCACCAACATTCGTACATTTGCAGGTACACGTTTCGATGATCGGACGGTGGGGTGAGTAATGAGATTTCCTTGTTTCCGTACGTCCTCCACTATTTTTTGTTAGGTTTTCGTTGGATTCATTAAATTTCGTTTGGCTTAGATGATATTTTGATGCTGATTATTAATTTCCTCAAACAATGGAAATGGACAAGCTACTCACGGGCTTATGTGGCTGGCTGGTCTTATAGCGGTGTAATAATCTGTGGTCGTCATTGTCTTTTGCATTGCCATATACTTTTCATTTTCGTGGGTTATGTGCTTTTTTGGATTAATGGGTTTTAACTCTTATTGTATTGGGCAATGAATGTTTAGGTTAGCGGTGAATGGTACAAGAAGCCCAAATGCGTAGCTGGAAAGGCATATAAGGTACATATCCCGTTCTATAAACAAGTATTTTTTCCTTTGTTGTACGATGCTTCTGTTATGTTTGAACATGCAATATGCCTGTTGTTGGATCTTTAGAGGGTTGGTGAGTGCAGCAGAGCTGGCTGGTTGGTTGGCTAGCGGTGAAATTAGCAAAACCCATGATCCATGCAGGTTAGCCGTCCAATCGAGATTACCCCTTTTTCTTGCCATACACTGCTCTCTGGTAATATACTGCTCTCTGGTTTCATTGTGTTCTGGGTTTTATTTGGAATGATTGGTTTTACTTTACAGAGAATGAATGTTGGAATGATTGGTTTTACTTTACAGAGAATGCATGTTCGTAGCGGTGGATCATTGGATGATACAAAGAAGGTACAATGAAGACGCAAAAGGTACTTGCCTTTCTCTTTAATCTTTGGTGTACGCTTGAAGTGCTTCAATGTCCCCATTTGATAACACATATTTTACATAATATGATGATTTTGAAAATATAAATATCTCTTAACCTTGAGATGACGTGGTGTAGTTAAGTGACGTGAGGTGAGGCTTGTAGAGTATCTCTAACTACTCAGCAGAAAGCTCTAACTTAATTAGAAGTTAACTGAGGTCTAATTGAACTAAGCTGGGTGAGCTGGCACACAAGGGAACATGGGGACTAATTCTAACACATTCCTTTTTTCTGAGAACAAACTATAACATACTATATTGTTATTATAACTATGTTGTAGATTTTCTAACATATTACCACTATAGCCACTATAACCATGTTGTAGATTTTCTAACATATTACCACTATAGCCACTATAACCATGTTGTAGATTTCCTAACATATTATCACTATAGCCAAGTTGTAGATTTCCTTACATTAAAAACTAATCTGTTTGATTAGTTTATAGAGATCATCGGATTTTTAAACTCATAAATTTAATTTGTGTGAATAGCTATTTTAGAGTTAATAGCAAATTCTTGTCCTTTGTAGTTAATGCATGCACCCTCTGTAGACTTTTTCTGCATATTTGATTTTTCTATGAGCTTGTGTGGTCCTACATCATAGTCTTCCAACTATTATTTTGTGCATGCCGGAAAACACTCTATCTTGTAAACAAGAATAGTAATTAGACCTTTTACCATAAGTCAAACACTTGGGATCATTGATGGTAGTTAGTTGATGTCTTATTCAGTTCATGGCACACCTTTGATGTAGGTTCCTTCGAAACTTGAGAGGGCTCAATACACTCTTGCAAATGACCTATTGTAGCCTCCTTCATCGAGATTCCCTTGCAATGTCCACCCATGAGACCTCATCGTGTGTTGCTCTCACACAGATGCTTACATAGGATCTCATAGTGCACATTCCATGGCCATCCAAAAGGACATTTTAGGAGGATACCTCTCTCCTTTGCTAGTTTTCATGGTGAAATTACTTTTATTTTTCAAAATTAAATCAATGAACTTGTAGGAAACAAATAGCCGTTGAGCTCACTAGTTATAGTGGGTTAAGGAATTGATTTTTTTTTGTATTTTGTTTTGTGATAAGGAATGTGCTAGAATCACTCTACCATTCCTCTTTATTTACTTCCATAGATTAGTTAAATACGCTAAGCAAGGTCGAATGAGAGGAACCGGGTAAATGCACCATTTTTTTTGTATCTCTATGGCATATAAAATACATATGAGGCATTAAATCGAACCTTTTAAAACAAGAGTGAGATAAATAGACACGAGGGGTAGTCAACCAACCTCCTTTTCACCCATGCTTCGAGTTGATTTTAGAGTTGATTTTACTCCACACCTCTTGCAATGCATAGGATCACTTGAAACTTTATAGAGCCACACACATAACCCTTCCTCAAGACTTTCCCTTGCTTTGGCTGCACCCATAGGGCCTACTTCCGTATTGCTCTCACACAAACACTAAAATAGGGAGTTCATTGGGCACCCCTTTTAAGGACCTCTTGTAGAACCTTTTGGGACCTATGAATCTTTACTTGGTGTAGGATTGCTTGAGGATATGATTGCATGTCTTGATCGATGAACTTATTTTCCTTGATTTGGACTTGATTTTAGCACAACATATATTCACTCTTGTCTTTTTCAGGATAGTGGAAGGTGAGGAAACCCATGACTTCTTACAGTGGTATGGGTTGCAAAGAAATCTCATGGTCATCTTGTTTCTAGTGCTCTCCTTGGTTGTCCAATGGGTTACTAACAACACAGTCGAAACTCTCTTCCTTTTTCCTTTTGATGCATCATGTATGTCCCTTTGCCCTAATGCAACCCTTTTATTAAATCTACCATGGAAAAATTTTGGAGGCACCTGACAACTTCAACTTTAAACATATCAATAGTCAACATTATTTCATTTTTTCCACTTGTTTTCTTTGCCATCATATGCTTGTTAGTTCAACATTGTTGGCATATCTGATTGATTACCTTCTTTAGATTTAACTATTTGTATGGTTTTCTTTTCCTTGTTGTTGGTCTTTGACATTTAGAATTTTAGATTGCTCGTGAGCATTTTTTTGTTGCTTGGTTTAATTGTTGTTTACTTGTGTGCTTATCTTATGCTCATGTCACATGTACTTAACGATGCCTTCACTATCTCTAGCATGTTGCTTTGGTTGCACCCATAGGACCTACTTGCTTATTGCTCTCACACAAACACTAAAATAGGGAATTCATTGCACCCCTTTTAAGGACCTCTTGTAGAACCTTTTGGGACCTATGAATCTTTACTTAGTGTATGATTGCTTGAGGATATGATTGCATGTCTTGATGGATGAACTTATTTTCCTTGATTTGGACTTGATTTTAGCACAACATATATTCACTCTTGTCTTTTTCAGGATGTTGGAAGGTGAGGAAACCCATGACTTCTTGCAGTGGCATGGGTTGCAAAGAACTCTCATGGTCATTTTGTTTCTAGTGCTCTCCTTGGTTGTCCAATGGGTTACTAACAACACAGTCGAAACTCTCTTCCTTTTTCCTTTTGATGCATCATGTATGTCCCTTTGCCCTAATGCAACCTTTTTATTAAATCTACCATGGAAAATTTTTGGAGGCACCTAACAACTTCAACTTTAAACATATCAATAGTCAACATTATTTCATTTTTTCCACTTGTTTTCTTTGCCATCATATGCTTGTTAGTTCAACATTGTTGGCAGATTTGATTGATTACCTTCTTTAGATTTAACTATTTGTATGATTTTCTTTTCCTTGTTGTTGGTCTTTGACATTTAGAATTTTAGATTGCTCGCGATCATTTTTTTGTTGCTTGGTTTAATTGTTGTTTACTTGTGTGCTAATCTTATGCTCATGTCACATGTACTTAATGATGCCTTCACTATCTCTATCATGTTGCTCATGTTGTGGGAGTTTACTATAGTACAAAAATTCTACCCTCTTGATGGTATTTGGAGGTATCTCCAACCTTGCATAGTGGTTTGTCCTGCCATTCTTGTCTCTTTTGGTAACTTCCTTGTCTAATTTAGATTATCAAGCTTCTCCATTGTAGTTGGTTCTTGCTATTCCTTCTCATATTAACACAATATTTGATTGAGTACTACTTTGACTTGGGACCTTCATCAAACCCCACCATGTAGGGCCAATCAATATTGTTGTCCTTAATTACTTGGTTTAATGTGTTTGCAGTATCCATTTAATGAAATTAATCTATTGAGGGTCCCTTGCCTTGGCTTAGTGTTGGTCTCTGTGGGTGTGCTCACTTCTTGAAGGGGTCTGTGTTCTTTTTTCACATTTTGGCACTTGATTTACTTAACTTTTTTCCTATATGTGATTTCTCCCTTCCATTGGTTTTTGTTCTCTTGTTTCAAGATGTGTGTTTGTTTCGTCTAAAATAGAGAGTTTATTTTTCTTGTTTTTCTAGGAACCATTTTGTGAGCCATAGATTAGAGAGTGCCTTTTTCCCAGGGATTTGTTTGTTGTCACATTTTCCTTGCCTCTTTTTCTATAAATTGGGCATGCTTCTCTTTAGTTTAGGGTTCCTTTTCCCTTGATCTTTAACTCCTCTTGGGTGCCTTTGATGCTTCACCTACACAATTTTGTTGGCACATTTTCCTTGCCTCTTTTTCTATAATTTTGGCATGATTCTCTTTAATTTAGGGTTCCTTTTCCTTTGATCCTTCAAATCCTCTTGGGTGCCCTTGATGCTTCACCTATGACTCCATGCAATTTTTCTTTGAAAAGTTCCCTGCACCCACTTGTTCCCTCCTCTCTTTGGCTAAATAGTCCCATAACAAGTTTCAAGCTAGTTCATCCTTTTGATGTCTTTCCATGGGTTCAACTATTTGTTAGTTGGATCTAGTACTCTCCCATGGGGAATGTCCCTTCTTACTCCCTTTTAGTTTTCCTTTTGTGGGTGATTTCTCCTCCTCACCCTCTCACTCTTTCCTTTCTAGGTTCCATCAGCCTGTCTTTTCACCAATGTGTCCCCCTTGTCTCCCAACTAATCCTAAATTTCAATTGGTGAACATTCCCATATCTCTTCAATCCTCTATATCTCCTCTCTTGATTTTGTGTTGGATTCTCTTGGGCAATAGGCCCTATTGTTCCTTCTCATTTGGAGACCCCATCTCTCCTCAATTCCCACCTTCCTAGGGTGTGCCAAATTTCTTGCGACTCTTTTGCATAGATAGTTCTCATGGATACTCCCACCTAAATTGTGGGAGTCTATTTACCTTTATTGTGATCTTATGGAGCCTCTTTCCTCTTTTGTTGCTCGATGTCTCCCCTTAATTCCTTGTTATTGCAATGGTGCACCCTTTGTACATGAATGTTCTATAGAAGGTATAGTATCCTCCTATCATTGTTAATAGCCTATAATCTTTTACAAATCTTCTTTTGTGTCTTGACTCCATCAACTCATTCTTTGCTCTTTGTTTTCCCTTTTCAATTATCCCTTTCTTAAAATAGGTTGTTCAACTTTCATAAACTGCACAACAAACCCCAACCTAACATCCCATTGCCCCAAAAATTTCATATCATCGGATGAGTTTGCTGATCAAGTGAATGAGCTAAGAAATGATGAGGAAGGGGTTGTTGCCTGTGGAGAATGTTGGTCACCATCTCTGTGATCACTGTCTACAATGTGGATCATGAAGAATCATCTCCTCTACTTATCCCTAGGTGAGAGGGGGTAACAAAGGGTACATTTTCACTAGGGTTATGATACAGGAGTTCAACAACCAATACAACCAACATCTAGGTATGTAGAGGGATTCGTGCTCTTGATTAAATGCCAATTCCAAACACTCATACATGATAGAATCCAGTGGAAATGTTGCAATCCTACCAATCTTGAAATCCGAAAACTGTTAAGTCTGTTGAATTTTGAATTGGATCTAAAATTCTACTTTCTCCATATGAAGTCCAATGAGGTTGGAACCACTCTCAAACAATCTGAAACAATTAATGGTAATGTTAACAATTTAAGTAAAAGGATAGAAAAGGAAAGATAAAGGAGAATGCCAAGAAAAGGAAAGACTAAGGAGAATGTCAAGAAAAGGAAAGATAAAGGAAAATGTCAACTTTTACTTTAAAAATTTAATATCACCATTAATTACCCGGTTAGGTATTTTGTGGTCCCTAGCTGCGTCATACATAACTGGTCAGTTTGGTGCCTTAAGGTTGGTTCTAGTACGGAACTGGCCAGTTTGGTATGGAACCAACCTTAACCAATCCAAAATGTCAAACTGGTCTGGTACTAAGCAGAAATTGGTCGGATTGGTCGATTCTGCCGATTCCAATAGCACTGCTTAGTATGCCTTTTTAGAGGTGGCAAGGATGATCTGAGTTTTTGTTGCACCCTAGTTATAGGTGTCCACAAAAATTAAGCAAGGGAAAGGTCTGACATCAGGGTTGAAGGTTTGATTATGAAAAGGAAAGATAAAGGAAAATGTTAACTTTTACTTCAAAAATTTAATATCACCATTAATTACCAAGGTTAGGTATTTTGTAGTCCCTAGCTACGCAATACAGAACCGGTCAATTTGGTGCTTTAAGGTTGGTTCTGGTACAGAACTGACCAGTTTGGTATGGAACCAGCCTTAACGAGTCCAAAATGTCGAACTGGTCTGGTACTAAGCAGAAACTGGTTGGATTGGTTGATTTTGCCGATTCCAATAGCACTACTTAATATGTTGTTTTAGAGGTGGCAAGGTTGATATGAGTTTTTTGTTGCACCCTAGTTATAGGTGTCCACATAAATTAAGCAAGGGAAAGGCCTGACATCAGGGTTGAAGGTTTGATTATATTTTTAAGGGTATTTGTTTTTGGTGTAATTTGCCCCTCATCTTAGGTATATGTTTCAGCCTTTGTTTAGGGGAGGATGCTTCAAAAATATATTTTGAGTGTGTTCTCAAACAATGAATTTCCTTAGAAAACAATATGTTGACTGTAAGGATGACATGACAACAGACTTTCAATACTCACAATGTATCGTCTTACATAGTAGCTCCCAGATTAAGTTTTACATATGGAGCAACAACGTATTTAGGAAGGAATTATTGTAGGACTTGTTTTTAGTAGGTTTCTTATGAGAACAAAATTATGTTGTACTGACCCTATCTTACAGGATAGGTGTATGGATGATTGAGAAGGAGTTGAGTGCTCTTTTGAGGAGCCTTTGCGGCTAGACGTAAAACAACTCAAAAAGTTCCCCAAGCATATGAATAGTCCCCACAAATATCATATAATACACATAGAAGTAGGAAGGCATTTCATGTTTTGCTTCTCTTCATAAGAACATTCACTGGTTTGGGTCTTCAAAAATAGAAACCAGCAACATCTAAGAGTTGTAGTAGTTTTTAGACCTCTGTGACAGAGACAATGACTCTTGCCTTTCTTCTACAAGAGATACAGAGCATTTATGGGAAGAGCAGTTCTCTAGGAGTCTAGGTGGGCTTATTAAACATTGAAGATCTGAAAAGGAGTTTGGTTTTTAGGGTCAGAACCTAATAAGTCGAATAGGCGAAGACGTGCCATCTTAATCTCGAAGCTTACTATCCTTAGCACGACTTGTCTTATGCTATTTCTATCTCTAAGCTACGCCTTACTTAACACATCTTTGCATTTCTGCTTGTTTGGAAAGCTTGACTTATTTACCTAGTTGGAGTTGCATGCAAGTGACCACTTAAGAAAGTGTGATGGGCCAATGTTATAACTAGCTGTTGGTTACCCAATGGAACCAAACTTGTATGTGACTCGCTTTTCCTTGAGGATTATAGTAGGAAAGCTACTAATTTTTGGTGGGGTCGACCTAACTAAACAACAACTATAGGACGAATTTGCTGATTTGAGGAAAGAGTTGCATTTTTTTGGGATTATCACAAGGAATAGAATGATTTGAAAACCAATGTTGAGGGGATTTATTCTTAGTAGGTGTTTTCAACAAAATTAGTAAGCTATATTTTTGCCAAAAAAGGCTCATTTCAAACAATAGTTTTAAAATCTCAACCAAACATCAAAGTAAAACATAGTTTGCAAGCATGCAGACCTTTTCAAATTTGGCATGCTTTTATTGCTTTAATTGAGTTTTTTTCTCTCACATCTTTATTATTTCCACCTGTAGTTGCTTTAGCGAAATCTGCTCCTCTCCTTTCGGCCTATTAATTCACACCTTACAGACGGACACCTTCCGATCGTCGTGAATTCGTTCAAGGTCAGTTCCGACTCTGTGAAGAAGCTTGAAATAAGTAGTGATTGATCTAGAATAGATTCACTACAGTTCTGCTTTGAAAGAAAGCCACTGGACAAAGCTGATGTATGCAGTCTGTTTTTGATTTTTTAACAAGTACGCCAATAATAATTATATCGCTCGACCCCTTAATAATGGAGTTCAAGACTGATCGAGAATGTGTTGTTATATGAGTGAAAATATGATTGAAATCGAATACACACACACACACATAGGACGCTTAAAGTTATTCCGATTGGGACAACCATGTAAGAACCATCGAATATTACATGGGTCAAAATTAATGGGTCGTACTGAATAAAATTATGGATAGTTGACGTCTGCTTTGTCACAGGCAGATTGTGGTGGATCTTCGAATCTGTCTCCAATCCGGGGATCCGTGGATCTAACCCTCGGGCTTGACGGATCCGATAAGATAGCTCAAAATACATGTTCTTAAATCCAGAACAAAGGGCTCCCTTACCAGGGGAAATGTCCTTTTTCTCTTACAATAGAAAATCCCAAATGCTTACAAATTCACCATAGAAACCCTCCTTGGTTTTTGTGCCCAAATCAGGTCAACTCAACTAATTGTAGCATCCCTCTACAACTGTCCAAAAATCCATTTCAAAGGACTACTATAAAACACCTGTTACAACCCTCAATTAGCTCTCAAAATTGCTGCTAGTCTGTTGTTTTGGCCCACCAAACTTCCCAGAAGTTGTTGCTCACTATTGTACCTGCTATCAACCACCTGTACCTGTTGTATAAGCCTCCCAGGAAACTACGACAACCTTTCCTAGCAAGGCTAAAGCCTCCCATATTCCTGTGGCAACCTCTCTCAACAGGCCGATCCCTTAACCCTGTTGTTGATGCCCCTTTCCAGCCTCTTGCACTTTTCCCAACACTATGGAAGCCTATCTAGGACTTGGGACTTCCCTATGTCACCAGGTCGAGCCACCCTAAGACCTGTTGCAGCCTTCTCTCATGCTGACCAAGTCCTCTAAGACAATTGTTGCCTCTCTCCTTGCTAGCCAAGCCTCCTATTGCCCTACTCGGACCCTCGCTACTTTCCCAAGACAAGAAAAGACTATAAATGTGAGGCCTAGCATCCTCTCTCCATGGTTGGAGTGAGGTCACCACACTATCCTCTCATGCTAGCTGAGGTCACCAAGACACCACCATGATAATGAGAATCTATCTCACACCCAGTGTCCTTTTATACAACTCTTAAGGGTGAGTGAAATCCCTTAACTTATGTTAACATTAAATTAAAATAATTTAATTACTCATGATGTGGGTGTGAGGCCCCAACACAAGCCCATGAAGCCCCACACAAGCCAACAAGGCTCCAGTTCAATACACAAGGGGGTTTTCACAAGACAAAAAGTGCAATGTGGTGCCAACAACGATTCTGACATGCCCAACACCAAGGCCTTTTGTGGGAACACCTTCCAAAGCTAGAAAACATCAACACTCCCTCTTAGTGAGGGAGGTTTTCCATCCTCCATCACCTGGAAGTATATCTTTCTCCCGCATTGGAGGTGGCTTTGTCTCCCGCACCGGATCTGCTACCACAACTGCTCTCCAATCCACCTGATTGGTTGCTCCCTCTGTCACCGAAGCAAATCCTACTGTATGGCATGATCTCTCCTACGAAGACACGCTGCTCCAAGAAGCCTCTTGCTTTTGAGTCTCCTGTCTGGCCTCCTCGATGCATGACACCTTCTTGTCAGTCTAGGAAGACGTCTCTCTCCCATCTGATCCTAAGGGTAGACTCCCTCTGAATGGTTGACTCTCCCTTTGAGCCCATTGACTCCATCTGAATCTGTTGACTCGCTCTAAAATCGGGCTCCCTCTAAGATTACACAACCTTCAGAGCTACTACCTGTTAC
>ML818610.1:39954-55758 GCA_009831015.1 Picea engelmannii | reverse complement strand
TTAACAGTTGGCATTAAGAGAAGTAGTAACGGTAAAATCTTGGAAGAAAGATAAACACACATCCTTATATCCTTTGACTTTACCTTTCCTCATCACACTCTTTTCTTCTATCATTAACCCTCTTTAATCTTTTACTCTATCTTTCATGACTTAATTATTACTCTCGCTTAATTAAAAATTTACTCTTTTCTCTTTACTCTATCCTTATACTACCCCACCTTAATTATTATTACTTGATTAATCTTCTTCAATGAATTTTTAATTTAACCTTCTCCTCCATTTTCCACAAATCTTTGCCTCCGTTTTGTTATTCACTCTCCTTAATTATTTCATTATTACTCTCCCTTAATCTTCCCTCCTTTCCTCTTTCACTAACCTAACTCTACTTCACCTTAATCTCTATCTCTTTCTTTTAACACATTCTTAATCATCCTCATTATTATTTTTATGGATTTCCAAACGTTTTCCCCCCTTTTCCAACCTTTCCCTAACTTTTTACCATATTATTTTAATATTATTGAATATTCTCTTTAATTTAATAATTTATCATTATATCAATTGAAGTTTGTATTATTATATCAGTTGAATTCTTTCATATTTATTCTTCTTTCAATTAATCTTTACTTACTACCACCTATTACGTTACTAATTTATTTAATGCCAATCAATTTTTTAACGGTAACTCCGCTCAGTCTATATTTATATACTCTCTACTTTTAATTATTCTTATCTTTCTTCAAAGATTTTACCATTACTACTTCTCTTAATGGCAATGGCTAATTCCAACAGGATACCGATTATCTGTCATAAAAAGCTAACTGTAGTGATATTTATCAGCCTTATGGCTGTAACAAATTTGTTATTACAGCAAGATATTTAACCACTAAAACTTGCTCAAAACTTGCCAAAATATGTGTTGTACTTGGTAGATTATGTGGGCAGATTTTAGGCAATTTTCAATGGTTAAATTAGGAGTTATTGAAGAGTTTGCTTAGGGTTTTCTACAGCCCTAATGGTTGTAGGTTAAATTTGTAACAGCAGCAAAAAATACTTGGCTAAATGAAATGCTCTAGTGGCTCAAGCAAACTTCAAAATCACGAAATTTCACGTTTCCCAAAGCAACAATTTTATATCTCCAATGCAACAAGTGATGACTAGTGCCTTTAATGATTTGGTTAATGGAGTCAAGAAAAGAAAGAGCTAGACGTACTACCTTCTTGGGGGTGTAAATCCTCTTACTCCTCATAATAACGAACTTGTACTTCATGGAGCAAGGCTCAGTGCCTCTCGGAAGCCAGCCGGTGTGGTGGATGCCATATGAAAATCAAGACCTCTGTGGTGGTGAGAAGGGTCTCCATTTGTGCAAGTGGATACTGCTAGTCATGTAGTTTCTCAACACTCCATATCTGCAACCTAAGGGCCTCGAGATATAATCTCCTTATTTATCCCACAAAATGGGGATAACAGTTCACAAGCAAAGTTTCGAGGAACTTAAGGGTTTAATATTTATTTGTGTGAGTTGTTTGTTGAATATTTTTGCAGATTGTTTCCCAGAGTTGTGTTGGAGTTGCTTCTAAGGGTTTTATAGAATATAGAGGATAGATATGGAACAACAATAGATGAAGCAACAAGATACAAGAGAATAACACAATGAAATAGCCACAAACTTTAGATCTGACCTTTATTTAATATATAAGCTGACCTCCATACACGAGATATAGATCTGGAAAATATAGAAGTATACAAGCTATGGTTGAAGATGCCTCAGAAAGAGTTGTGGGTCCTCCGAGACCTCCAATGGAAGCATGCAAGTCTGGACAAGATCAATTTCTTTCCCTTCTTCAATCTGACACCTAGATCTGGATGAGTTGCGCACCAACTGGTTGTAGAGATCCTAGAAAATTCGGCCTCTTCAGATCTGGGCTCCAAACCCTTGAGAATGACTGTAGAACTTTAGATCTGGGGATGTGGAACACAAGTGATGAGATCCTTTAGCTGTAATGTTAGATCTAACCCCCCAACTCACTAAATCACCAAGAGATAATGCGCCTTCCTTTGGAAATTCGCCTAGGTAAGAGAAATAATAAATATGCACAAAAAACTCCTCAAAAACTGATGAGAAAAGGTGCTCTGATGATGGAAAATCCTCCTGGAATAATTTTGTCCTCAGATCTTCCTTTCCCTAGTCAAATCGAACTCTTTCTTCTCCAATAGTGCGCCCTATCTACAAAACCCCCCAAACCTGCGCCTTGCTTCAACATTACACTTCTGAACTTGATCTGAACTGAGTAGAATGGTGAGGGTGGGATCTTTCACCACCTTGACCAAGCTTGGATCAGGAATAGAGGAATCTTTCACCTCCTTGTTGATCTCTAGGAATCTTGAAGAAAACCCTCAAAACGTCTAAGCTGCAAAGCTCAAAGATGCAAAATGAGAAATGACATGATTGAGGAGTGAGGCGCCCTCCTCTCCTTTTCTACTCCATCTTCTAATTTTCACTTAAATTATTTAATTGGCTTCTAAGGTTATTCACTTTATTTCCTCATCTTATCCATTTAGCTTTTTATTTTCCTTTTTGCTAAAGTCACTTTAATAATATAACTTTTATCTCCTTAGTGACCATTTTTGCGCCTCTTAGGTTAAGAAAAATGTACGATGAGTATAGAATAAGGAACAAACACCATCTCATTCATATGTATTATGAGGGAAAAGCAGGAAATACAAAATTATGTTGAAAGCATATGAAAATCGTTAGCTAGATCTCATGGATCGTCACTGGAATAGAAGCAACTAATATAAAATACCCGTGATTAGAAGATGAAGGCAGATCTGAGCATGCATGGATAGATCGACAAAAGATGCAGTTCCGGAAACTCACGACAACTGCTGCAAACTCCGGTAAACTCGCCCTGGTGGCTATACTTGACAGAATCGCCTGGAAACTGTCCCAAACAGAGCGCCCTGGTCTCTAGGCTTCTTTTGATGACTAACGATCGGACCCCGGTAGCTCTGGATGTCATCTCCTTGGGGGTTGCGCAAATCCTGGGCTCAATGAGTGCACCCTAGTGATTCCTTCGGTGGAATCTGCTACTATATATCTCAAAATGTGCGCCCTGGCCAATGCTGTACTAGGTCGGAAGGGTTTCCTTGGATATGATCTGGAACTTCGTCTGGAATCCCAAATGACTCTCCTCAAGAACTACACACTTTCTGGTTGTTTGCTGCGCCCTGAGAGATTCCATCGTTAGAATTGGGTGATTGGTGGCTCAAAAGATGCACCCTCGCTAGTCCTCAACTGGGTCGGGAGGAATCTGCAAGATAATCCCTGGTCTTGTGTAGCTACAAAAAACCCTCTCTAACCCTTGTGCCTTCACTCACTGAGCTGCACAATCACTGCAAACTGGATACTCTTGAATAACACGATGAAATACTTGGATGGTATCTTCGATAGGCTATGGTGTATGTCTCAACACCGAAATCGATCAAGGTGGTGGTTCCCTCCAAAAATCCACAAAACAACAGAAGGTGGATTCTCCTCCTCCTCTGGAAACTCTCTCAACATCAAATCATAACATAATGAGGAATTAGGTCGAATTCCTCCCTTTATACTCTTCCCGATGTAATTCTCCGTTGACATCACTTAAGCTAGGCGCTTTTCCTCCTAAGGTGAGTAATTAATTAATTAAGTCTCCCCCTCAACATCTTTTCATTCTATTTCTTCGTTGACTTTAGGTTAAGTGACTTTTCCAATGCTTTTTGGCCTAAATCATCGTTTAGCCACTAAATCACCCCTTATTTTTCCTCTTGTTTCCTGTTTGTTCCTGATTATAGTCTACGAGAACAAATAGACTACTAATTCACTCCCTATTGGCCTACTCTTGTTAACGGGACATCACAATCCTCCTTTCCCGAGATTGCTTGTCCTTAAGCAACCTCAATCTAGGGTGTTGCAAAATATGCTCTCCCTCCCATGTGGCATCCTCCACTGGAAGCCACCTCCATCTAACCAAGCACTCCCTGATGACCCTGCTCCTCAATCTGTGCTCTCTTTGCTTGAGCACCTCCTCCGACACTAACTACAACTGCCCCTCCTCATCCAATGGTGGAAGCTCCTATGATACGTTGATGAATTGTCCCACCGCCTTCTTGAGGCAAGATACGTGGAATAGATTATGAATCTTGCTCCCCTTTGGAAGCTCTAGCTCATAAGCAACCTTGCCTACCCGACGCATGATCCTGTAAGGTCCATAAAATCTGGGCTTGAGCTTCTCAGTCCCACTCTTCTTCAGAGATGACTGTCTGTAAGGTTGGAGTCTCAAGAAAACAAAATCCCTAACCTCAAAGTTGTGCTCTATCCTGTGCCTATCCCCACTCATCTTCTGTCGATTTTGTGTTGTCTGCTTGTTCTCTTTTAGCAACTTGAGAATCTCCTGACTCTCAGTGATCCAATCATTGGCTTTGGGAGCTCTTCTCTCTCCAAAAACCAAGTCTACCTAAGTGGGAGCATCATAACCGTACAATGCTCGGAAGGGTGTCATGCCAATGGACATGTGGAAAGTGGTGTTGTAGCAATGCTCTCCTAGATGTATCCATTTGACCCATGTTCTCTGTTGTCCTCAACCCACTTGTTGACTATATCGATCTGACCATCTGTCTGAGGGTGATAGCTGGTGTTGGGTGTGAACTCTATCCCCACCAATCTAAACAACTCTTTTCAGAATGTCCCAATAAACCGACTATCCCTGTCACTGATGATGTTCCTCGACAACCCATGAAGTCCGAAGACCTCCCTGAAGAATAAGTCAGCTACCTGAATTGCGCTGTACTCTATTGGTATGGCATAGAAGAGTGCAAACTTGGTCAATCTGTCGACCACTACATAGATGCAATCCTTACCCTGGACCTTGGGTAGGCCTGTGATGAAGTCCATTGTTATACTCTCCCATTTCTGCTCCAGAATGGGAAGTGGCTGAAGTAGCTGCACTGGAAGCGTATGCTTTGACTTGTTATGATGGCAAGTCACACACTCACTGATGTATCTCATAATGTCCTGTTTGAGACCCTTCCATGAGAACCTCTCTCTAATCTACTTGTAGGTTTTGAAAAACCCTTGATGGCTTGCCAATGGTGAATTGTGAACTGTCGTGAGGATCTTCTTCTTGAGTCTTGAATCTGGCACTAAGTAGACTCTATCCTTGTAAATTATGACATCGTCAATGACCTTGTACCTGTCATCCTAAACCTGTCCATCCAAAACCTCACAGGCGAACTTGTTCTTGGAATATTTCACTAACAAGTGGTATTTCCAATTTGCTGAAATCTCCATCAAAGAACATGCCACAGATCTCCTAGATAGCGCATCAGCCACAATGTTCTTCTTCCCTTTGACATATTATATGTTGAAGTCGAAGGCCTGCACCTTCGTCACCCATTTCTGTTGGTGCTCACTAAGGTCCTTCTGATCAAGGAAATACTTTAAGCTATTGTGATCTGTTTTGACCACGAATTTGCTGCCCACCAAATATTGTCTGAATTTGGTCAAGGCATGCATGATAGCCAACATTTCCTTGTCATAAATCGAGTACAACCTCTTGGGTTGACTGAGCTTCCTTCTCTCGAACACAATGGGATGTCTTCCTTGCATCAAAACTATCGCGATACCCTCGCCGGACGCATCACACTCTAATACAAACAACAAAGTGAAGTCTGGTAATGCTAACACTGGATAGATGCCCATGACTTCCTTCATGTGATCAAAGGCTTTTTGTGACTCATCGGTCCAGATGAAAGTCCCATGTCGGGTGAGTTCTATAAGTGGTGCTCTAAGCTGAGAAAAACCCCTGACAAACTGCCTGTAATAGTTGCATGTCCTAAAGAAGCTCCTTAACTCTGTCATGTTCCTGGGCATTGGCCAATCTAGAATGAACCTAATCTTCTCCTGGTGCACTTGATAATGTGGCCCAAGTAAAGTAGCTCCGTCATATCGAACTCAAACTAGGACTCTTTGGCGTATAGTGACTATGTCTCCATGATGCTTAGTACCTCATCCAAGTGCCTCATATGCTCCTGCCATGTCTTGCTGGAGACCAAGATGTCGTCGAAGAAAGCCAAGATTGATTTCCTCAAGTGATCCCTGAAGATGTGGTTCATGCAAGACTGGATTGTAGCTGGTGCGTTGGTTAGCCCAAATGGCATAACCAGAAACTCAAAATGACCAAAGTGGCATCTGAATTTCATCTTCTCTATGTCTTGCTCTCGGATGTTGATCTGATGATATCCAGAGCGTAGATCAATCTTTGAGAAGAAAATTGCCCCATGTAGCTCATCCATCAACTCATTTATGCGAGGGATAGGATATCGGTTCTTGATGGTCTTCTTGTTCAAGGCTCGGTAATCGATGCAATCCTCATGGTACCATCCTTCTTCAGAACTAAGACAACTGAAGAAGCGAATGGATCGCTTCTCAGTCTCTATCTCATCCTTGAACCTCCTAGGATGATGATAAGGTGGTGTGATCATAGGTTTTCCCCCCTCCTCCAACTCAATGGTGTGCTCAAACCCCCTGTCCGGTGGTCTCCCTAGTGGAATTGAACCAAAAACCTGATGATGCCATCGCAACAAGTTCTCGATCTCTGTCTGATATTGTTGCTGACCCTCTGAATCCTTCTGTGAAGTGATCAAGCACTCTGCAGCATATGCTACCTCCCCATGCTTGAAGATCCTCTTCATTCTCTTGGCTGAAACTGTCTGTGGTGCCCCTCTCGACATGCCCCTTAGAACGATCCTCTTCCCGTCACTGTTCTTGAACCCCATCTCCAAGGTTTGGTAGTTAGTGGTGATTTTTTCCAATGTGATCAACCACTGGACTCCCAATACCACATCTGTGTCCAATAGGTGAACTACATAAAATGTGTCTCTCATTGTATAGTTACCTAACTTTATCTCTAAGTCCGAGACTCTGTCAAGACACTCCATTGTATGGCCATTTGCTACTGCAACATCGAATCCCTCAAACTCCTCTGTCTGAAGTGCCCGCCTCGATACCAATGAAGCATCAATGAAGTTGTGGGTGGCCCCACCATCGATTAGGGAGATTTCCCACTGTCCCTGAATAGTCCCTCTGATCCAGAGGGTGTCATACCTGGGAACACCAGAAAGGGTCGCTATGACTCCTCCCATTGTTGGTTTTCGTCTGTTAGCCTGCTCAGGAGGATGTGGTGCTACTGGTGGGCGGGTCCTTGCCGGTGTCGGTGGTGTCCGTGGAGGTTTCTCTTCTGCTTGTAATGGATCCTCCTCTAAGTTGGTGGATCTGTTGCCCTCCTCCTCCTTCTCACTATCCACACTGTCTACTGCAACCTCAATATAATGGATCTCTCCCTTGCCCATGCACCTGAGGCCTGGAACCCAAGGGTCTCTGCAAGAGAAGCATAGCTTCTTCCTCATCAACTCTCGTCTGGTGTTATTGTCCAACTTGGGCTTACCCTTCCATTCCCTTTGAGGATTTCTCTGATGCTTGTCTCTCTGTGGTATAAAGGGTTTGGTGATGGGTTTGGGTTTCAGTGTTGAGTCCCCCTTGTCTCTCATGCGCACAATGGCCTCCTGTAGGGTGTGAGGCTTGAAATCCTTAACCCAAACCCTCAATGGCTCCGTCAATGCCTTGACGAGCAACATCACCAGTTTGTGCTTTGATATATTGGATACGACCACTGCCTTCCGCTGGAACTCTATGATGAAGGTCTCGACTGATCATGTCTGTCTCAACTGCGTAAGGTCCTTGAAATGGAGCTCTGGATCTCTCCTGTCAAATCTCTCCATCAATCTCTCAGTGAACTTCAAGTATGAAGTGATTTTCCTGTGACCTAAGGTCACCAGCCCATGGTATCACCACTCTTATGCCTCCCCATCCAAGTGCAAAGTGGCGAAACTGATAGCCTCTGACTCTGTCATCGGGTTAAGCTTGAAGTATGTGTCAAGATTTTGTACCCATTCCTGAGCTGAGCATCTCGATGGTTCGTTGAAAGTAGGAATGTTCAACTTTCCCACTTTCTTGATGAAATCCATGTTGTGAGTTTGCCCATTGCCCCTTTGTGCCTCCTGGGGTCTCTTTCGATACCTGATCGAACAATAGTCTAGAAAACTCATGTATGCATGGAACTCTGGTCCTAGTGCCAAGTAGTCTCTCCTGTATTGTCTGAATGGATCCTGTGGCACTACTTATCCCTAACCTGGCTGTCCATCCGCATGCCCTAGTTGTCCCAACGACTGTCCTCTCTGGAACTGTGGATATAAAGGTCGGGGAATCCTCCCAGATGAAGTATAGGCTTGAATAGGTGAAGGGGGTGCACTAGCTCCACCGTGAGATCCACTGGAGCCACTGGCCCCACCTCCCTAGTGTCCTTTTGAACCACTCGCTCCTCCTGCGACATTGGTACCTATAATGCTCATGCTATGATGGATCATCGGTGTATTGATGGCCATTGTGCTATGGTGTTCATCATGTCCCGATGTCCTTTGGATAGGTCATTGAAGATGGCCTGTGTACTGTTCGGCTGTATCTCGAGGCCTTCCCCCCTACCCTTTGGAGTCTCTCGCCTGTCACCCATACTTCTCTCTATCTCTGCCTCTGTGTTAGAGTTGATATGCTCTCTGTCCTCTAACTCTGGCTCTGTATCGGATTGGGTGTGGAAGGGAGTGTAGTCCCTTCTGTTCCTGTCTCTCCGGTCTTTGTTATGACCTCTGCGGTACTGAATGTACTCGTCCGCAATATGACCTCGGCCTTCTGGGTATTCTTCACCTATTCCCAGAATCATGGGGTCATGAGAAACACTTTCTTCACAGGTTGGCAAGAAGAAAGCTCTGATACCACTGTAATGTTCCTAACTCGGTTAGTCTAGGAAAAACTGCTAAACTAACGAATCCACTATTTGATCTGATACTCTAGGGGTTTTTGGATGCGTTTGAATTAATGTTTTAACATGCTTGGTGATTTTTGCATGTGTGTTTCATTCAATTAATGTTTAAGCAAAATATACGATGTATATAGAATAAGGAACAAACACCATCTCATCCATATGTATTATGAGGGAAAAAACAGGAAATACAATGATATGCTGAAAGAAAATGAAAATTGTCAGCTAGATCTCATGGATCATCACTGGAATACAAGCAACTAATATAAAATACCCATGATCAGAAGATGAAGGTAGATCTGTGCATGCACGGATAGATTGACAAAAGATGTGGTTCCAGAAACTCACGACAACTGCTGCAAACTCTAGAAAACTAGCCCTGGTGGCTATACTTGACAAAATCACCTGGAAATTGACCCAAACTGAGCGCCCTGGTCTCTAGGATGCTTTTGATGACTGACAGACTGTCGATCAGACCCCAAAAGCTTTGGATGTCATCCCTAGGTGGTTGCACACCTCCCGGGCTCAATGAGTGTGCCCTAGTGATTCCCCGACGGTATATGCTGCTATATATCTTGAAATGTGCACCCTGAACAATGTTGTACTGGGTCGGAAGGGTTTCCTCGGATCTAATTCGAAACTCCGTCTGAAATCCCAAATGACTCTCCTCAAGAACTGCGCATTTTCTGGCTGTCTGCTGCGCCCTGAGAGATTCCACCATCAAAATCTAATGACTGGTGGCTCAAAAGATGCGCCCTGACTAGTCCTCAACTGGGTCGGGAGGAATTTGCAAGATAATCCCTGGTCTCGTGCATCTACTCAAAACCCTCTCTAACCCTTGTGCCCTCACTCGCTGAGTTGCGCAATAACTGCATAATGGATACTCCTGATGAGCACGATGAAATACCTGGATGGTATCTCCAATAGGCTAGGGTGTATCTCTCAACACCGAAACTGATCAAGGTGGTGGTTCCCTCCAGAAATCCACAAAACAACAGAAGGTCGATTCTCCTCCTCTGGAAACTCTCTCAACATCAAATCATAACATAATGAGGAATTAGGACAAATTCCTCGCTTTATACTCTTCTCGATCTAATTCTCCGTTGACATCACTTAAGCTAGGTGCTTTTACTCCTAAGGTGAGTAATTAATTAATTAAGTATCCCCCTCAACACCTTTTCATTCTATTTCTCTGTTGACTTTATCTTAAGTGACTTTTCCTATGCTCTTTGGCTTAATTCATTGTTTAGCCACTAAATCACCCCTTATTTCTCCTCTTGTTCCCTTTTTGTGCTTGACTATAGTCTACGAGAACAAATTGAGTTCTAAGTCAATCCTTACTGGCTTACTCTTGGGAACAGGACATCACATACAATATGTTGTCGCAATGCCCTTTTAAGGGATGATACATGCAAGACATTATAGATTTTACTTCCCTGTGGTAACTCTAACTCATATGCGACTGCCCCCACCTTTCTTTTCACCCTGTATGGCCCATAAAAGCAGGGTTTGAGCTTCTCAGTGCCATTTTTCCTTATGGATGCCTGCCTGTATGGTTGGAGCCTCAAATAAACCAATCCCCCCACCTCAAAAGTACGCTCTACTCTGTGTCTATCTACATATAGCTACTGTTGGTTTTGAGTCCTTTGCAAATGATCTTTGAGCTCTCTAAGTATGTCCCGACTTTCATGTATCCACTCCTTAGCCATAGGATTTCTACTGTCTCCAAACACAATCTCTACAAAAGTGAGGGGGTCATAACTATATAAAGCTCTGAAAGGAGACATGCCAATGGACATGTGGTAAGTGGTGTTGTAACAATATTCACCCAAGTGTAGCCACTTGACCCAAGCTTTTTGTTTCCCTTACACATAATATTGGAGATATCCCTCCACACACTTGTTGACTATCTCAGTTTGACCATCTGTTTTTGGATGATAGCGAGTGTTGGGGGTCAATTCTGTACCCACTAGCCGAAATAAGTCCTGCCAAAAGGTGCTCAAGAATCTACTATACCTGTCACTCACAATCGTCTTGGGAAACCCATGCAACCTGAAGGCCTTTTTGAAAAATAACTCTGCCACTTGAGATGCGCTATAGTCCATGGAGATGGCAAAAAAGTGAGAAAACTTTTTCAAACAATCTATTACCACAAAAATGCAATCCTTACCTTGTGCCTTGTGTAGTCTTGTAATGAAATCCATGGATAGACCTGCTGGGTGGGTGTGTTCATCCTTATTATGTTGGCATGTGATACACTCCCTGATGTGGTGCATGACATCCTCTTTGAGACCTTTCCAAGCCAATATTTCTTGTCTCTGTCTATATGCTTTAAGGAATCCTTGATGCCCTGCTAGTGGTGAGTTATGAAATGCTTGAAGCACCCTCTTCTTGAACAAGGATTGAGGAACCAGATAAATCCTCCTATTGTAATAAATGATGTTATCTATAATCTTGTACTTGTCCATCCATTACTTCGTGTGCAAACTTATTTTTTGAATACTCTACCAATAGATGCAATTTCCAATCAACTGATATCTTTGACATGGAAGAGGCTGAAGGTCTTCTAGACAAAGCATCTACTACCACATTATTTTTCCCTTGACAAATTCTATGTCAAAGTTATAGGCCTGAATCTTACTTACCCACTTTTATTGTCTCTCATTGATGTCCTTTGGCTCTAGGAAGTACTTGAGGTTGTTATGATCTGTCTTGACCACAAATCTCGCCCCCACCAAATATTGTTTGAATTTGGCTAATGCATGCATTAGAGCTAACATTTCCTTGTCATAAATTGTGTATAGAAACTCAAATTCTCTTAGTTTTCGACTCTCATAGGCAATAGGATGCCTATTCTGCATGAGTACATCTCCATTTCCTCAACTGATGCATCACACTTTAGAATGAAGGGTTGGGAAAAATCTGGTAAAGATAATATAGGACAAGTGCTCATTACCTTCTTCATTTTATCAAAATTCAACTGTCTCATTAGTCCATTTGAATGCGCCCTTTTTGGTCAAATCAGTGAAAGGTGCGCATAACTGAGAGAAACCCTTAACAAACCTCCCATAATAGCTGCAAATACTAAGAAATCCCTTTGTTGATTTTTCAATAGTCAAGGTTAAGCATGAAGTTCATTCCATTTTTAGCATTTAACCATAACGATAAATGTTGAAACAACTAAGATCACAAGAAGAAGCACCATGCACAAGAACACAAGAAGTATCCTAGGAAACCCTTGTCAACAACGGAAGAAAACCCAGTGGAATCCTTTGCTATATTCCTCAAGAGAAAGACCTTCACCACCAAGATAAAACCTAGCACACAAGAGGGTGCTCAAACCCTAGAAGACTAGCGCCCAAGAGAGGTGCACTCTTTTCCCAAGAAGGTGTACTTGCTGAAATTTCCAAACTCACTTGAAATATACGATTCCTCAATGGGGAATTTATCTTTACTTATACTAACCTGAACCTGTCAATAGAAGTGTATTTCACTAAAACATTAAAAAAAAAATACCTATCGGACCTAGATGCAATTTCCATATTACTCAATAGACATGACCTAGCATGAACTCATATACATTTAGACACTAGACATTGGTTATGCCATGCCAAGGCCTAACCACCAGTACATACTCCAGCTTTGGAGTCAGTCTCTGAGTGAAAAAACTTCGAAATTATTAATCACCCACTAAGGCAGGCAAAAAATAATTAACAAGTGAAAAAAAGCACTCTAGAGTATATGCTCATACCCAGGTCTTGGGTGGTCAATAGTATTTTACAACTTTCATGCTCAAGTCATCTATTAAAATGCCCCTAGAGGGATGGAAATATGGAAAAAGTGGTCTTTTCAAAGACCTGCCGAATTTGTAAACTCTAACTTCTGAGCATCTGTCTGCTCAGTCTTTGGCGGCTCATCTTCAAATTTAGCTAGTGCAACTCAGTGGATAACAGGTCGTACTGAACAAAATTAAGGATAGTTGACGTTTGCTTTGTCATGGGCAAATCCTAGGATGGATCCGGATCCAAATCTGTCTCCAATCATGGGTTCCGCAGATCTAACCCTCGGGCTTGATGGATCCGGTAACATAGCCCAAAATACATGTTCTTAAATCCAGAACAAAGGGCTCCCGTACTAGGGGAAATGGCCTTTTTCTCTTACAATAGAAAATCCCAAATGCTTACAAATTCACCATAGAAACCCTCCTTGGTTTTTGTGCCCAAACCAGGTCAACTCAATTAATTGTACCAAACCTCCACAGTTGTCCAAAAATCCGCTTCAAAAGACTACTGTAAAACACCTGTTACAACCCTCAATCAACTCTCAAAACTGCAACTAGTCTATTGTTTTGGCCCACCAAATTGCCCAAAAGTTGTTGCTCACTATTGTACCCTGCTGTCAGCCACCTGTACTTGTTGTACCAGCCTCCTAGGAAACTACGATGACCTCTCCTAGCAAGGCTGAACCCTCCCACATTCCTATGGTAACCTCTCTAAACAGGCCGAGCCCTTAACCCTGTTGTTGTTGTCTCTTTCCAGCCTCCTACACTTGGCCCAACCTTGTGGCAGCCTATCTAGGACTTGGGATTTCCCTATGTCACTAGGCCGAGCGACCCTAAGACCTGTTGCAACCTTCTCTCATGCTGACCAAGTCCTCTAAGACAACCGTTGCCTCTCTCCTTGCTAGCCAAGCCTCCTGCTACCCTACTCGAACCCTCCTTACCTGCCCAAGACAAGAAAAGACTGCAAATGTGAGGCAGAGCGACCTCTCTCCATGGTTGGAGTGAGGTCACCACACTCTCCTCTCATGCTAGATGAGGTCACCAAGAAACCACCATGATAATGAGAATCTATCTCACATCTAGTGTCCTTTTATACAACTCTTAAGGGTGAGTGAAAGCCCTTAGATTATTTCAACATTAAATTAAAATAATTGAATTACTCATGATGTGGGTGTGAGGCCCCAACACAAGCCCATGAAGCCCCACAAAATCCCACAAGGCCCCAATTCAATATACAAGGGGGTTTTCACAAAATGAAAAGTGCAATGTGGTGCCAACGACGATTCCGACATGCTTGGCACCAAGGCCTTTTGTGGGAACACATCCCAAAGCTACAAAACATCAACACTCCCTCTTAGCGAGGGACATTTTCCATCCTCCATCACCTAGAAGTATCTCTTTCTCCCACATTGAAGGTGGATTTGTCTCTCACAATGGATCCGCTACCAAAACTGCTCTCCAATCCACTTGATTGGCTGCTCCCTTTGTCACCGAAGAAAATCTTGTTGTATGGCATGGTCTCTCCTGCGAAGACATGTTGCTCCTAGAAGCCTCCTGCTTTTGAGCCTCCTTCCTGGCTTCCTCGACCCATGACACCTTCTTGTCAGTCTTAGAATATGTCTCTCTCCCACTGATTCTAAAGGTAGACAACCTCTGAATGATTGACTCTCCCTTTGAGCCCATTGACTCCCTCTGAGGTCATACTCCCTTTGAATCTGTTGACTCCCTCTAAAATCGGGCTCCCTCTGAGACTACACAACCTCCAAAGCTACATGTTACCTGTTCACTCTCACTCTGCTACTACTGGTCATGGCTCGCATAGGTTGGCCCTTTTGACTATAGTATATACACATTGCTCTCTCTAACTCCAAGACCACTGCTATGTATGAGCTAGATCCTCTGGTCATGAACAACACCTGTTCATCGTGTAACAAAACTGCATAGCCCTTCTCCTCAACCGCTTAGACAAACAACACATTACTGGAACCCATAGCACATTTGTAACTCTCAACACATCTCTTGACTCCATTTGGAATAACACTATTCTAGATCCTCGTACTACATGCCTGGTCTCCATACCAAGCTCCATGTACATACCCGAGTCAGACTCATGTACATACACGTTGCTCTCTCTAATTCCAAGACCAATGTTGTGTCTGGGCTAGATCCTATTGTCATGCACAACACCTGTCCATCCCGAAACAAAACTGCATAGCCCTTCTCCTCAATCGCTTAGACTAACAAACTCTTGACACCCATAGCACATTTGTCACTCTCAACACATCTCCTGACTCCATCTGGAATAAAATTGTTCCAGACCCTTGTATTACATGCCTGGTCTCCATACTAAGCTCCACGTACATACCTGGGTCAGGCTCTTTGAAGCTCTTGAACAAATCTCGTGCTCTTGTCATATGTTAGTGACTCCCACTATGTAAGAACCATGATATCCTCACAAGGCAAGCATCCCACTTACCCAGGTCACAACCATCGAATGAACTTCTTCCCAAGGCCATAATCTAAGTCACAAAACTCTCCATGTCTATGCACACGCCGCAACTGAACCTATGTCCTCTCTCTGCAATAGTCCCGAGTTGTTGTTGGACACTCAGTATAGTCCACTCTAGACCTCCACAACTTATCTTTGCAAGTGTCCTCATCCTCCTTGGTCAAATACCTCATACATTGTTGCACCTTGACAATATGCAACTCTTCGGCTTGATGAACACTTAATCTCTTTAAACTGCCATACACACAAAGCTATCTCCTCCGTGTCATAGCACCCTAGATGAACCCATCACAACTCAATATGACAAGCCATCGAAAGTCCATCCACAGAGTTGGAAACCCCCCACACAACATACTGTTGTGAACTGAGCTCTCCACCAATCCACCCAAACTCCCAACTTTCCACACCACCAAGTTGCAATAGCCCACAACTGCTTGTTTGAATGGTCCGCTCCATGTCTTCTCAACACTACTGTCATTTGCAATTGTCACTATAGCCCCCTTTTAGAGCTAGCTACAGTTCCCTCTCAGAGTTGTCACTTGTGTAAATAATTTAGATCCAACTGCCCTTGTCAGAACCTCAAAGTTTGATACCATGTTAGATTT
>ML818610.1:23539-36053 GCA_009831015.1 Picea engelmannii | reverse complement strand
AAAGTTCATGAAGCAGTCCATGTTATTGACTTGTTGCTGGCTAGCGTTATAAGGACACTCATTCTCCCAATGTGCTTCACTGCACTCCAGGCACCAAGGATTTTCATCAACAACATTTGTAGGGGCCAAGGTATTTGGAACTTCGTTTTCATTCTTTGGCTTGTAAAATTGGTTCCCTTTCTGGAATTGCCCTTTGAACGGAGGCCTAGGTGCTTGGGTCTAGGATTTTTCAAGTCTGAAAATCCATCTCATCATTTCTTCCTGATTCTTTATGATGCCATCCATGGAGGATTGTAATTTGTTGATACTGGCACAGAGATCTGAAGCAGGATCAACATTGTGTACTATTTTCTACTTGGTGTCTATTCTCCCCCTTGGATTAGCAAAGGGATCAATCTTAGATGAAAGGAGGTTCCCTTCTATCTTGGTGGCGAGCTCTTGGGCTTCTTGAATGGACTGGGGGTTTTTGTCTCTAAGAATATACCCTAGTTGGCCATTGAAAGATCTGGTATAAATATGAACAAGGTAGTCATCTTTCAGGTGATGGCTTGCGGGAATTCTTTGTAGCAATGTCTTGAATCTGGTGTGAAATTCTCGAATGGACTCATTCTCATATTTAGCAAGGCTATTCAGTCGTGTGAGAAGCATATTAGGGTCTTCTTTGATACTCCATTTTTGAGAAAGGCCTCTTCAAGTCTATCCATGGTCTTGATGCTTCCAACAGGAAGGCTGAGGTACCAATGCCTTGAGGCATCATAAAGAGTAGCGAAGAATAACTTCATGACCAAATCTTCAGCATCATCATTGATGGGGTGAAGCTGAAAGAATGCCCAATAGTTACTCATATGCTCTTCGGCACTGATGGCATCAGTACTGGTAAAGTTAGGCAACCACTTCTCATATTTGGGTGGCATTTGCCTAGGATAGCCAGGTATGGCTGACATGTTAATGGCCTGAAAAGGGTAGATGACCATTATCTTTGATTGTTGACTGGGTTTGTTGTAGCGGTCTGAGAGGTAGACATGATTCTTAAAGGAATGCTCTTCCAAAAAAGTGATTTGACAACAAGAGAGTTTAAGGGAGGCTTCCTTCTGAAAGACAAAGGAGGATTGTTGAATCTCCTTCTAGTTTGTGGATTCGCCAGATAGTTTACTTGAAACTACCAAAGAAAAGGGGAAAAACACCCTAGTGGAGTCGCCAGGTAAGCTTGTAAGAAAAGGTCTCTGAGGCAAGGCTTACCGAAAAGATTTGTCGTTTGAGG
Organism: Picea engelmannii; assembly: GCA_009831015.1. Lineage (NCBI taxonomy): Eukaryota > Viridiplantae > Streptophyta > Pinopsida > Pinales > Pinaceae > Picea > Picea engelmannii. Next base: position 34,792 of record ML818610.1, on the reverse strand, counting down.
AAGATTGACTCAGTGTTCCCCGGCAACGGCGCCAAAATGTTATCGAACAGTGTGTAGCTAGGTTCAAAGACTAGAGGATAGAGGCCAAACTGCCATAACAGGAACCTTCCCCACCCAATGTCACCTCAATGAGGAGGTTCTTTCTATTTAGGGAGGTTAGCTCAGGGGAGACGTCCCTGGTAACATGGGGTTTTGAAGAGGCCAAAGTATAAAGGTCAAAGCGAACGTTCCTCCTCACAGGTTACCACCAAGGTCAGATAGTCCGGCTAATAAGCCAATAAAGAAGTGTATGCCCAAATGAGAAAACCTGCCCGGAACAAGAGAATAGCAAAACAATATATATGTAGGCTATAATTCAGTGGGTTAGTACTTCATGTAACTATCTGACATCAATATGTAAGCAATGTAAAGCAACAGATATTAATGAGATCAACGTTTTATCAATATAGTATTGGAAAATATCAATTCATTAATAACTATTGAGATGATGTAGCCAAAAATGTATCTAACCATTATTTTATTCAATAAATGCTTTCAATCATCATCTAATTGCTTATCATCAAAAGGTGTTGCATCAAGATGGAATAACCAAGTATGACGTCAGCCTATTTAGGGTTAGCTAGTTAGTTAGGGTTTCAAATTTAAAATTTTTGAGAGGTTGTTTGAGCACTATCACTTCAACGTTGTGGATTTGAGATCAGTGCCTAGGGGTAGATGGAGTCAACTAAGAAGAGGACGCAAAGTTGAAGGAATAAAGGCTAAGGACAAGAGGGAAGGGTTCTAGAGTGTAGCAATGGCAGGGCCCTAGAATCAAAACCCTAGGGGAAAGAGTCTCACTCCGGTGTTGCTTAAGCAAGGCCTTGTGCTCTTTCATCCTTCCTTAGGTCAAACTTGGCAAAATGGCTAGCATAGGAGATAAGTTAAAACAAGAGGATGAGGTGAGGGAGAGTGTTGCAATGGAAAGGCTCTATCACCAAACCCTAGAAGATGGACCACCCTAGGTGTAGATAACCTAGGCCTGGGACGTCACCTCCTTCTTAACCTTTAAAAATCACAGCTAGCACAAAGGGAAAAAGTGAAAAGAGTGTAGCAAAGGCTAGGCTCCTTCTTCCTTCTTCAATGGCTGAATATTTCTCTCTAAGGGGACATGAAACAAGGAACTACTTGTGTGCTTGTCACCTAGGGTTTTAAATCAACAAATTTATAAGTAAATGCAAGAATATAAACCTACAACCATTCAATTAAGAAGTTTTGCAAGAAAACACTTACATATCATGATGAAAAAGCATATGAAAACCCTAGTTGTAAACCTTCCTTCAAGAGAAATGCCAAAAATGCCATGATAATCCTTCCATCAACAAGTGTGCCTCACTTTAAAAGACCAAATACCCAAACTAGGGCGCAATAATCAGACCTCACAAGAGAGTGAGTTGTGTGTTATTGTCAAAATGAGGGGAAAACTCCTCAATATATAGTGTATCATGACCTCTAATTAAAATTAGGTCATTAAAAATAGTCGACAAGGCTACAAACCAAAATCATATTGTTTTTACATTAAATTGTTAAATCAAAGCCCTAAATGAGCATAAGCAAGATGTCAAGCCCTACTAAGGGAGACGTTATCCCTTTTTAGGGAAAAATGCAGCACAAATGACAAAACGTTGGCCCTTTTTAGGCCTTCAAACCTTGCCACACGTGCCAGCTGCCCTGTCAAACTGCCATATGCTGAAGGTGGCATCAGTGGACCCTAGGTGACGTCCTGTGCCATCAAAGGAAGATGTTCTACCTAAAGTGGGTCAACCCCCTTGGGCTAGGCTCAGCGAAAGTGTCCCGAATGGAACGTCCTTATTCTTCTCAGGTGAAAAATCTCAGTCAAGCACTATCCTGTCTTTGCCCTTGATGGGGTCCCAACAACCATCTGATGGGCTCTTCAGCCCCATGGAGGTCCGAACTAATCATCTCCCCATGTGTACCGGTCCAACTGGTACCCATTCGTCGGGCATGGTCCTGCACATCAAAAACTTCGCCCTCCATGGGCTCATTATTCATAGCGATCATAGAAATGTGAATCATGTTTCATCATTAAGGTTATCAAACATATGCATAAAAACCCTGATATATCATTCAATAGCTCAAAGATATTACAAAGACCTACAATACAAAGCCGAACAAAAAGACAAAATACCCTATTGGGCTAGCATCCATAAGGAAAGGAAAGTCTCCAAGGGGTATCATCCAAGCCATGTAAAACGAGGTGATGTGGTCAAAGGATGTCCGGACATACGGTTAGAGTGAGAGAGAGGGATGCATGATATTATCTGTGGGTGCCTTTGTAGAAGGCGAGTTGTACTCGTCATGGATGCAATTCTTTCCAAGCCCTTTATTGCCTTTATTCTTTTCTTTTCTTTATTTGCTTTTTTATTTTTATTTCAAGGACTAACTAGAGGACACTGCCTTGGCGTGGTGACCAGAGCTGACAGTGTTACCCACAAGCACTTTCACAGAGATGATAAGAATGGCTCCTGATGAGACCCCCTTTCCCTTGGCCATGCAACCAAAGGTCACTACCCTGGCGTGGTGATCAGATAATGGCAATATCATATTGTTGGGTACCCATGAACATAGTAGGTTGGCTTGTGATGAGACCCCCTATCCTCTTGGATAGGTCTTGTTTAGTTATTTTTCTTAGGGTCCCTCTTGTTTCTTCCTGAGAGGCCTTTTATTTCCTTCTCGGGGATCCCTGGGCGAGGCATCTCTAGGTTTCTTTTTTATGGCTTTTATCTTTTACCAGCTGCTTTTACCTTCTGGGCCTTTAACCCCTTCTTCCCACGAGATAAGGTGCAACCCCACAAACAGAGCATCCTAATGCCTGGACTAGGGGAATGGGACAGATGAGTGGGAGATAAGGTGTAAAATTGATGATATGATGGGAGCAGACGATGGCTCTTCATAAATCCCCCCGGTGGCAAACCAAAACCTATGGGTACAGGCTTGCTAGGACACCCTGTCAATCCCCCCAACCATGGTCAAGTGGGTTAATGTAAGATCCAAGCAGTTGTCAGAAATAAAAGAGTGAGATGCATATATCTAAAAGTTATAATGATAAAAAATGACACATACCATGATACCTGGACCAATTACCTCATGGAGTAAGAGTCTTCTCTGATACAAGAACACGCCGATGGTGATGGATGCTGCTGCTACTGACATGACAATTCTAATGAAAGAAGAGAAGGATGGGCCCTCCAGGGCTATGCTCAAGTCAATCCTTCTCTCGGTACTCCATGTCTAGGACCTGTGGGCCTCGAGACATGATCTCCTAGTTATCCCTAGAAATCGGGGATAACAAACATAAACACACTAAGATGGCTAACAACTTAGCACCAGGGAAAATAAACCAACAATTCAATCATACACAAGTACTTTGGAATTTAATGCCATACCAGGGAAAATGACCCTTTTCTCTTACAATATAAAATGCCAAATTCTTACAAATTCACCATAGAAACCCTCCTTGGTTTATGTGCCCAAACCAGGTCAACTCAACTGATTGTAGTAGCTCTCAACAGCTGTCCAAAAAGTCCCTTCAAAAGACTGTTGTAACATAGTTGTTACAACCTTCAATCAACTCTCAAAACTTCTCCTAGTCTGGTGTCTTGGACCACCAAACTACCAAGAGGTTGTTGCTCACTGTTGTACCTGTTGTCAACCACTTGTACCTGTTGTACTAGCCTCGTAGGCACCCGTGGAAGCCTCTCCTAGCAGGGATGAAGCCTCCTACCGGCTTGTGGCATTCTCTCTCAATAGGTCGAGCCCTTAATCCTGTTGTCATTGACCCTATCCATCCTCCTACACTTGGCCGAGCCCTCTGGTAGCCTATCTAGGGCCTGTGGGTGCCTTATGTCACTAGGCCGAGCCACCCTAGGACCTGTTGCAACCTTCTCTCATGCTGCCCGAGTCCTCCAGGATAGTCACTGCCTCTCACCTGTTGCCCTACTCGGCCCCAAGGGTGATAATGATAATCTATCTCACACCTAATGTCCTTTTATACGACTGTTAAGGGTGAGTGAAAGCCCTTAACTTATGTCAACATTAAATTAGAATAATTTAATTGCTCGTGGGTGTGAGACCCCAACACAAGCCCATGAAGCCCCACACAAGCCCACAAGGCCCCAACTTATTATACAATGGGGTATTCACCAAACGAAAAGTGTAATGTGGTGCCAACGACGATTCCCACGGGCGCGACACCAAGGCCTCTTGTGGGAATACCTCCCGAAGCTACAAAACATCAATAAGGAATAGTAGCATCATTAGCCAACTCCACACTCAAGCTTTCCTCTTGCTTCTGAAGCCTGCTGAAGAGTGTCGTGTCATAAGTCATATGTCTCGAGAAGCCCCATTGTTCACACACCATCCAACACTTGACATAATGTTAGAAGATTAACCAGAGACCTTGGAGAGGGTAGTCTAAAGATGGGATGATTCCCCATCCATTCCTACTACAATACCTACGCAACCTATTTGGCCTTCCCCTTCTTCTTGGAACACTGGTCGACATAATGTCCCATCTGGTGACACCTAAAATATTTCACCTTACATAAGTCTTTCTCTCTTGTACTTGAATCTTCCTTTTTATGTTTCTTGCTTACTTTCTTCATCTTCCCAGCAACAACTGCTTGTTTTACTCCCTTTTGCTACACTGAATAGGTCTTCAACCCAATCTCTTCTTGCTTTGGGTTATCCTAAAGCTTCATAAAATTTTGACAAGTTCTCACGAGCATAAATACCTTGGAAAAAAGACATCCAAGATGGAGCAAGTCCATTCAAGGCAATGGACACCAACTTCTTATCTAACAGAACCCTATGGCAGCCAATTGATCCTTCAATTTTTTGACCTTTGTAAGGTATCTCACCATCATGTTTGTCTTACTCATGTGGATTGCAAAAAGTTTGTTGCTTAAGAGCATTTGTTAAGAAACACCACTACTTTGAAATAAGCCAACCAAAGTATCAAATATCTCCTTTCTGGATTTCTTCTTTGGAATGTGATGGTTGAAGTGATATTTCATCGAATTGAGAATGACTCACTTTGCCTTGGCCTCCTTGTTAAGGGTGGCCAAGTTCATCAAATCATTAGGGGAAACAATCACTTTCTCGACATGCTCCCAATTCTTAGCTTTCTCCATGAGCATCTATAGCTTGTGGTTGCAAGGTATGAAATTGGAAGCACTTTCCAACCTGTCACACTCTTTAAGATCGAGCGCCATCATCTTGTAAATCTAAAGCATGCCTCAAGGCAAAAGATCAGCAACAAATGAGTAGAGTAACGCTTCTAGGGTTCAAGCACTTCTCTCAAGCAACTTAGGGTTTCACACCCAACTAACTAAACAAGGTCATGCACCCATCTTAGATACAATATAATTCAAATACCAATTCCATTCTAATAGTAAGATTGATTTTAGCAGGATAGCTCTGGTACTATGTAGAAAGTTCTTTTTTTATGACTTTTTATTGCAAATTTAGAAATTTCACCTCTTAAGGAGTTTTCCGTATCCTGTCCCTAAGAACTTCAGTAGCGTTAGGGATGATCCGAAATATTAATTTAAAGCAGCAAAAAACAGACAATATTTCATCTCACATCAATGCAACACACTAGGCACACCAAGAGAAAATATTCCAAATAAATACCAACAAGTTCTAGCCCCTTAAGGCACACTTTTCCAACCACAGACCAGATCTGATATCACCTTAATAACAACAGATTTATACCAGTAAATATGCTCTATTATCTTCAAGGTATATGTTAAATCACCTAAAATTTTCAGAGCTATTATATGTCATAGCGGCATTAACAAGTCATGGAAATTACTCAATCAATAAGACAATGCAAGATAAAAATCAAATCTGCAATTACACAATTTTAGACAGCTGAAAACTTCATATATATATTATATATATGGTAGAAATGAGAAACATATACATATTATAGCGTATCACAAGTTGGTACAATTCTTCAAACTCTCCAAAATCATATCTAGGAAAAACGAAGAAAACCTTAGCCACCACCAAAGATCTCCAACAAGAAAACATCAAGACATACAACTCCTTGGTTTCAACATTTGTCTCTCACAGGTGTCCAAGACATCTCTTTCTGTCCTTGTCCTTAATCAATGTTCTCTATGGTAAACCCTAGCTTCCTTGCCTCCATAGGGTGTGTTACACCTCATATTGTATGAGGTTTCACACTGTGATTTTCAACACATTTGATGGTGTTCGCAGCTGGATCCCATGGTGCATTTGGTTGGATTTGGAGGTACGCACCTTTATGGAGCCCCTTCTCTTCTTGATAGTGGATTATTTGATGGAGATCTTTGGTGGAGGAGATTCACTTCTCTATGGTGGATGGTCATCTAATGGGTTGGTGCTACTTTCATACCTGTTACCACACAATTTGCACCAAGTGCAAAGTTTTCAGAAGGCACTAAGACTAGTGGGACATGGAAGATGTCACCACTATCACCTAGGCAAGAAGTTCCCTCTCTTTAGTGAAGTAACAATATCCAACACAAGAGAGGCTTCCCCAGTAGTCTGCAATAATCCTTGGGCAAACGACAATCAAGTCTAAAGCCCCCTGGGGTGACTACTCACACTACCGCCAAGATAAGGATAGACAAAGTAATAGAGAGGTGGTGGAACAAGACAATTTTTTATTTAAAGTGTTGAGGATTCAAGCCAAGTAGAGAGGCTCTCTAAGTCATGTATAGGTTTAGTAGGGCTCCCAAACACTAGAAATAAAAAAAAATGGTCTAAGGGTGAAGTAAAACTTGCAAGAAATATATGAAGTTACAGAAGTAAAGTAAATAATTACAGCAGTAAAAAAATTATTGTAGCAGCAAATTTAATGATTCTCGGATATAGAGAGATTATCTCAGTAATGAAATAAGTGATTTTTAGTAGTAGTAAAATTATTACAACAGTAATATAGACGATTTTTCAGCAGTAAAATGATTACAACATTAGAAATAATAGCCTTCTGATCATGAACTGATCCAGTAAATAAGAGTTTTAATTGCCAACAAAATTAGAAATTTAAACAATAGTAAACAACCCTAAAGCCCTTGACGTTTTTCCCTAGATGGTTGTTATAACACTTTCCAAAATTAAACTATGGTTTTAGCAATTTGATTCAGGTTAATGGTATGCCTAAATACCCTAGATGTCTTGACTTTTATGGCTGGAAATGAAATTTTGCAGCAAATAAACCCTAAACTTAACCCTAAAATCGTAAAATTCAGTAGTAATGATTGACTATTTTTGGAGAAATAGATTACGGCCTACTATTTTGGGCATATGGGGTCAAATAGTGATTATTATTGGGATAAAGTGTGGATTATTTTAGGGTGAGGTTGTCTACTACAAACCCTAGACAATCCTAAAAAATTTCGGGATGACTCAAGGGAAGGTTTCTCCACTGGATACCTTCCAAGAATTTTGACAAGAAGGGCTTGTTCAAGAATGATTCAAGAGGATGAAGAACCAACACTAGAGAAACAACATCAATCTGTAAATGCATTCATAAACATAATTGTAAGATGAAAAGAGAACACTTACTCAAAACATCTTTCATTCATCGAAACCCTAATTTCCTTGTCATCCAAGTAGTAGTAGAAAATCCACAAGCATAGCTCCCAAAAATTTGTCCTAGTTAACCATCCATAGCATTCTTCATGAGAGTGAACAAGTAGAAGTAGAGAAGTAATGATAAATCTCCACAAGTAGCAATGATTTACAAAATGAGAAATGATTCTCTATTTATATAAGATATCTAGCACAAAAAGTGAAAATTTGCCATGAAAGGGTGCAACATTTCATCTCAAGAGGTGCCTCATCATCGAAAGGGTGTGACGCTTCATCAAAAGGTGCTATATCCTCATCAAGAAGCCCTAAAAAGTCATATCAAGGTGCCCCATGCCTCCAAAGGGTGTGATGTCTGATTAAAAGGAGCCATACCATGATCAAGAGGCCCCAAAACATCACATCTAAATGCCTCACCATCCAAGTGAAACACCCCATGATGAAAGTGTGCCATCATCAATGGAAGGGTGGCACATTATCTCTCCAAGTGGTGCGTCGTCAAGAAAAGGTCCAACATCCTCTAGAGAAGGTGGAACGTCCCATAAAATCATCACCATCATGCATGCAACATCCCATCACCAAGGTGATCAAGGTCATACCCCATTTGTGCTAGCGTTCCTCGTGAATGGAACCATGTGACAAAAGCCCCAACGTCCACCTAGTAGTGTCAAACGACCTCTCTCAAGTGGTGGGGACGACCTCCATAAAAGTGGGGTAGTAGCCCCTCCTCGGATGATGGTTGCACATAGTCACATGCTTGGCTGACACTTGGGTGTCACATCATCTCTCCAAGTGGTACATCCTCAAGAAAAGGTCCAACATCCTCTAGAGAAGGTGGAATGTCCCATAAAATCATCACCATCATGCATGCAATGTCCCATCACCAAGGCGATCAAGGTCATACCCCATTTGTGCTAGTGTGCCTCGTGAATGGAGCCATTGGACAAAAGCCCCAATGTCCTCCTAGTAGTGTCAAACGACCTCTCTCAAGTGTTGGGAACGACCTCCCTAAAAGTGGGCTAGTAGCCCCTCAACATTATAAATAATAGCCTTCTGATCATGCACTGATCCAGTAAATAAGAGGGCCAAGCACTTTGTAAGATTAGAGTTTTAATTGCCAACAAAATTAGAAATTTAAACAATAGTAAACAACCGTAAAACCCTTTACGTTTTGCCCTAGATGGCTGTTATAACACTTCAAAAAATTAGATTAGGGTTTTAGCAATTTGATTCAGGTTAATTGTATGCCTAAATACCCTAGATGTCTTGACTTTTATTGCTGGAAACGGAATTTTGCAGCAAATAAACCCTAAACTTAACCCTAAATTCGTAAAATTCAGTAGTAATGATTGACTATTTTTGGAGAAAAAGATTATGTCTTACTATTTTGGGCATATGGGGTCAAATATTGATTATTCTTGGGAGAAAGTGTGGATTATTTTAGGGTGAGGTTGTCTACTACAAACCCTAGACAATCCTAAATTTTTTTGGGATGAATCAAGGGAAGGTTTCTCCACTAGATACCTTCCAGGAATTTTGACAAGAAGGGCTTGTTCAAGAATGATTCAAGATGATGAAGAACCAACACTAGAGAAACAACATCAATCTATAAATGCATTCATAAACATAACTGTAAGATGAAAGGAGAACACTTACTCAAAACATCTTTCATTTATCAAAACCCTAATTTCCATGTCATCCAAGTAGTAGTAGAAAATCCAGAAGCATAGCTCCCAAAAAGTCGTCCTAGTTATAACCATCCATAGCATTCTCCATGAGAGTGAACAAGTAGAAGTAGAGAAGTAGTGATAAATATCCACAAGTAGCAATGATTTACAAAATGAGAAATGATTCTCTATTTATATGAGATATCTAGCACAAAAAGTGAAAATTTTCCATGAAAGGGTGCAACATTTCATCTCAAGAGGTGCCTCATCATAGAAAGGGTGTGACGCTCCATCAAAAGGTGCCATATCCTCATCAAGAAGCCCTAAAACATCACATCAAGGTGCCCCATGCCTCCAAAGGGTGTGATGTCTCATTAAAAGGAGCCATACCATGATCAAGAGGCCCCAAAACATCACATCTAAGTGCCCCACCATCCAAGTGAAACATCCCATCATGAAAAGGGTGCCATCATCAATGGAAGGGTGTCACATCATCTCTCCAAGTGGTGCTTCATCAAGAAAAGGTCCAACATCCTCTAGAGAAGGAAGAACATCCCATAAAATCATCACCATCATGCATGCAACATCCCATCACCAAGGCAATCAAGGTCATACCCCATTTGTGCTAGCGTGCCTCGTGAATGGAGCTATGTGACAAAAGCCCCAACGTATAAAGTTGCATCAATCGTGGGCTTTCAGGCCCCTTCTTCTCATGGGATTATGAAGCACATACCTTTTTGGGATACATGTAACAATGAGTCCAAAGAAAAGGACAATGGATAGGTCATGCATGGAATATGTTATTCATGGTAAGGGATATGGACATGTTATGCCCATGAAGGTGCCCCAGTAGTACAAATTTTCCCAAGAGTGACAAAATGACTAGAAGATGATGATGACCAACAAGGTGAGATAATGAAAAATGTATAAATTCAAAGCATCATGATTCATTATCCAATTCAACCCATGATCCATGTTATCTCTCGGATTCTCCCTAGAGGAAAAGTCCAACCTCTGCAAGGGGAAAACCTAAGGACAAGGACAAGTAGGCCGCCCACTGTCACCTCAACAACTCTGCCTCTGCACTTCTAGGCTAGGGTCAATAACCTAAGGAGGAGATCCCATATGGTCACGCTAAGTCCTATCGTTGTGACTAAGAAAGGGTGAAGGCAAGGACCAACGTTGACTCGGTCTTAACTTCTCTAAAGGTTTGATTCACTGAAATAAGTGAAGACAATACCAGATGACGTTCGTTCACAGTATATCATTAGCAACAACCCAAAGTGCCAAACAATGAAAGGTCTCTTATGCTGAGAATGCAGGTTTTCACAGTTATTCATAATTCTATAGGAACTTCTAGATTAAAACTGTGTGGAGTTTTGAAACGTTCAACGTTTCAAATGGACACTCCACCCATCATCAGGGACATAAAAACATGATAAGTTGTAAAAGAGTGCCGAGGTATTTAAATATAGTATTATGGGGATAGTCGTTATCTAGTTGTAATTAGCCGTTGGCATTAAGAGAAGTAGTAACGGTAAAATCTTGGAAGAAAGATAAGCGCACATCCTTATATCCTTTGAATTTACCTTTCCTCATTACACTCTTTTCTTCTATCATTAACCCTCTTTAATCCTTTACTCTATCTTTCATGACTTAATTATTACTCTCCCTTGATTAAAAATTTTACTCTTTTCTCTTTACTCTATCCTAATAATACCCCACCTTAATTATTATTACTTGATTAATCTTCTTCAATGAATTTTTAATTTAACCCTCTCCCCCATTTTCCACAAATCTTTACCTCCATTTTATTATTAACTCTCCTTAATTACTTCATTATTACTCTCCCTTTATCTTCCCTCCTCTCCTTTTTCACTAACCTAACTCTACTTCGCCTTAATCTATATCTCTTTCTTTTAACACATTATTAATCGTCCTCATTATT
>ML818610.1:12020-22885 GCA_009831015.1 Picea engelmannii | reverse complement strand
AAGAGATTTAACCACGAAGACTTGCTCAAAACTTGTCAAAATATGCGTTGTACTTAGTAGATTACGTGGTAAGATTTAGGCAATTTTCAACGGTTAAATTAGGAGTTATTGAAGAGTTTGGTTAGGGTTTTCTGCAGCCCTAATGGATGTAGGTTAAATTTGCAACAACAACAAGAAATACTTGGAGAAATGAAACACCCTAGTGGCTCAAGTGAACAATTATAGCATAGATTTGATTCCACTAGGAATAACTTCAAAATCACGAAATTTCTCGTTTCCCAAAGCAGCAATTTTATATCTCCAATGCAACAAGTGATGACTAGTGCCTTTAATGATTGGGTTAATGGAGTCAATAAAAGAAAGAGCTAGAGGTACTACCTCCTTGGGGGTGTAAATCCTCTTACTCCCCAAGGCAAGTATATCTAGCTAAGGTTTAGACTAAGAGGGTGTATGCACTTATACTTCTCTTAGTAAACCCTTATTAAATCAACAATACTTAAGCATAAAATGATGGAGGCTAAGGTGGGGGTGTATGCCCTTATACTTCTCACCTATCTCTAGCAAAATAACCTTGACTTGAATAACAAATGATAGCACAAAGTAAAAGCCTTACCAATTCAAGGAAAAATTCTAAGACAAACCACCACAATAGCAAAAGAAGTGCCTTCCAAGGCTAGTGCATCACTTCCACCAACCTATAACCAAGAAAGTAGCCATACACAAGAGCACAAGAGAGGAAATAGCCAAAGATAGTGAAAATTTCAGTCCAAGGCCTCTCCAAATGGGAGAGATATGATTCAAAATGAGTGAGATCTTATGATCTCTATTTATACAAAATGTCACTAACATAGTCTGTCCACATAATTTTAGGTTAAACCACAAGATATTTATACAAAATGTCGCTAACATAGTCTGTCCAAATAATTTTAGGGTAACCACAAGATTATGGGTCAACAACCCTAATCTTTCCCCTTTATACAAATAATATTAAACAATTCACTTAAAATTTGCTTTTACACAAAAATAAACCCTAACTTAAGGTGATGTCATCCCTTTAGGGGACGTTTTGACACTAGGAGCAAGTCGTTGGTGTTGGAGAAGTGTAGTTAGGCTCCCCAAAGGCACATGTCAATCATCTAGGTCATTTCTTCATGGTCAAAACATCATTCTCCTCAAAACATTGTTGTGTCAATGAATAATAACTTCACCACCAAACCTTAGCCCTCCTAGATGATGTCATGCCTCCAAAGTTGATGTTTTGCCTCTTTTAGAAAAAAAGTTTGGCATGTGAGGGCTAGGTCATGTCGTCCACAATGTCTTCTAGGCCTTCGAAGTTGTGCCTCTCTCATCTAGAATGCGAGCGCATGGCATCCAACCTGTGGGATTCATGCCCCATGGAAGCCCAAGCTAGGCTTATTCTTCCAAAATTGTCCACCAACTAGGTCCTGCAAAGGAAAATAAACACGCCCTCCAAGGATTTCAGGTCAAAATATTATGATGAGTAAATCAAATCAATAAATGAGCCACCTAAGCATGTGCATCAAAGATTACCATGTTAAACAAGTAAGTGCTCAAAGACATTATGCAATTTTCCAAGCTTGGATATGGGAGGGTTGACAAAGCGTCCTATTGGGTATGTATTTCCTAGGTCAAGGCATGTTTCCCAAGTGCTCCCTCTCTAAGCCATGAAAGTGGATTAGGTGGTCAAGGATCAAGTCTCATTGGGCATGGGGTTCATGACATACAAGGCGTTGTAGTGTCTCATTCATGGGTGCCTTTGTAGATGGTGTGTGGCACCTTTGTTTGCAATGTATTTTTTCCAAGCCCATTATCTTTCCATTCTTTGTTTCTTTCATGATTTAAATGATGATTTGAAGGCCACTGCCCCAGTGTGGTGTCCAGGTAATGACAATGTCACTCACAAATACCTTGCGAAAATGAGAAGATTGGCTCGTGATGAGACCCCCTTTCTCTCAGTGATGGAACTGAGAGCCATTGCCTTGGCTTGGTGACCAGATGATGGTAATGTCATATTGCTAGATACCCATGATCATGATAGGTTGGCTAGTGATGAGACTTCCTATCTTCCAACTAACCGCCTAAGCATTTAGTCTTTGTTCTTGTGGGTCCCCCTTTTCTTACAAATAAGCGTTTCATTGCTTTCTTGGGGGATCCCTAGGAGAAGCATCTGGAAGGCTTATATATAGGATTTTATCTTTTACCCAACAATAATCCCTTTAGGCCTTCAACCCTTTCTTCCCATAGAATGAGGGACAACCCCTTTCTTGGGTCAATACACCCTAAAATCCCAAGAGATAAGGAAATGGGGGGTTTAAGTGATGGAAAGTGGTAAGTATGGTTGAGAATGGTACGATCGCTCTTCAAGGGAGTTACTAGTAGCAAATCCATTCCCAAGGGAGACCACTTACTAGGGCACAATGTCAACCACCAAGGTGAAACAGGGAAAAAGGCATAATGTCCAAGCATATGTCATGAAATCTAAAGGAATCTAAGATACAACATACTCAAATGCTTCAAATATTGAAATGGCACTCACCATAATACTTGACTTGTACCTCATGGAGCAAGGCTTAGTGCCTCTCGGAATCTAGCTGGTGTGGTGGATGCCATATGAAAATCCTGACCTCCGTGGTGGTGAGAAGGTTCTCCATCTGTGCAAGTGGATACTATTGGTCATGTAGTCTCTTGGCACTCCATATCTACAACCTGAGGGCCTTGAGACATAATCTCCTTAATAATCCCACAAAATGGGGATAACAGTTCCCAAGCAGAGTTGCCAGAAACTTAAGGGTTTAATACTTGTTTGTGTCAGTTGTTTGTTGAATATTTTTGCAAATTGTTTCCCCAGAATTGTGTTGGAGTTGCTTCTAAGGGTTTTATAGAATATAGAGGATAGATATGGAACAACAATGGATGAAACAATAAGATACAAGAGAATAACACAATGAAATAGCCACAAACTTTAGATCTTGACTTGTACCTCATGGAGCAAGGCTTAGTGCCTCTCAAAGCTAGCTGGTGTGGTGGATGCCATATGAAAATCCTGACCTCTGTGGTGGTGAGAAGGTTCTCCATCTGTGCAAGTGGATATTGTTGGTCATGTAGTCTCTTGGCACTCCACATCTGCAACCTTAGGGCCTCGAGACATAATCTCCTTAGTTATCCCACAAAATGGGGATAACAGTTCCCAAGCAGAGTTGCCAAAAACTTAAGGGTTTAATACTTGTTTGTGTGAGTTGTTTGTTGAATATTTTTGCAGATTGTTTCCCTAGAATTGCGCTGGAGTTGCTTCTAAGGGTTTTATAGAATATAGAGGATAGATATAGAACAACAATGGATGAAACAATGAGATACAAGAGAATAACACAATGAAATAGCCACAAACTTTAGATCTGACCTGTATTTATTATATAAGATGACCTCCATACAAGAGATATTCAAATTTGGAAAATATAGAAGAAAAATAAAAGCTATGGTTGAAGATGCCTCCAAGATACAATAAAAAGAGAGGTGTGAGTCCTCCTAGACCTCCAATGGTAACATGCAACTCTGCACAAGATCAATTTATTTCCCTTCTTAAATTTGGCACCCAGATCTGGCTAAGTTCCACACCACCTAGCTGTAGATATCCTAGGAAATTCAGCCTCTTCAGATCTTGCCTCCAAACCCTTGAGAATGATTGTAGAACTTTAGATCTGGGGATGTGGAACACGTGATGAGATCCTTCAGTTGTAATGTGAGATCTAACCCTCCAACTCACTAAATCACCAAGAGATAATGAGCCCTCCTTCAGAAATTCACCCAGGCAAGAGAAATAACAAATATGCAGAGAAAAGGCGCACTGCTGATAGAAAATCCCCCTGGAATATGTTAAGGTTTAAGATATTATTAGAGTTCTTTGCATTTCACTAGATAACAATAGCAAAGATAGGATCACTGAGAAATACACAATCATGCGAGACACATCATTTATCCCAGGAAACCCTCATGGGGGAGGAAACCCCAAAAAAACTTCCTTATTATAGATAGCCAATACAATGCTAAGAGATAACTCAAACAAATACAGAAAGTCCTCTCCCAAGAATGCGCCTCTCTCTCTCTCTCTCTCTTCTCCAACTGCATCTTTGAACTTGTCTCTTGATGAACAAGTGTGTGTCCAAATGAGGCGCTAGCCTCTCTTATTTATACAATCTGGCAAGTGTGAACTAGTGTGTCTTTTCACTGGTTGGGCCGACTTCTCATTCTGGGTGGTTATCACCACTTTAATATATTATGGGTGGTTATAACCACTTCAATATATTCTGGGGCTGACTTTTCATTTAGCCCATTAACAATTAGGGTTTGACCAATCCACAAAAGGGGATTTGGTCATTTACAATACCCGACATGATCAATCCACAAAAGGGGATTGATTTAATGAATAATACATCAATAATAATTAGAATACTCTTTGCAGTTACATTATTTCAACACTCCCCCTTAACAAGAAAGGTATTCTACAACAACATCAGGCGAGAGAGAGGGCAACATCATCAACGACATCAGGTGAGTGAGAGGACAACATTATCAACAACATCTCGGAACATTGACTGGCATATCTATAAATCATCGGGAGTTTTTCTCATCATCAATATCATCATTTAGAGCATGGAGTTGGAATGGCATCATCATCCTCATCAGCATGAGGCTAAGGAAACATCATCATCATATTGAGCGTGAGGCTAAAGTAATATCATCATCTTCGGCATGAAAGATGAAATAACATCATCATCATCGTAATCATCTTCATCAAGGAGTTGAAGTGCTATCATCATCATCATCTTCAACAAGGAGCTGAAGTGGCATCATCATCATCATCTTCATCAAGAAGCTGAAGTGGCATCATCATCATCAATAACAACACAAGGCTGATACAACATCAAAAGCAACAATATCACAGCACAAAGGCTGGCAACACATCATCACAACACGAAGCTGACACATCATCACAACACGAGTCTGGCTCATCATCCCAGCACGAGGCTAGCTCATCATCACAACACAATGCTGACACACTACACAACAATTAAGCTGGAATCACAACACAACAATTAAGTTGGAAGCACAATACTAGACTGGCTTTATATCACAACAATTAAGATGGAAGCACAGTACTAGACTGGTATATCTCAACACAACAATTAAGCTGGAAGCACAGTACTAGACTGGCTTTACATCACAACAATTAAGCTGGAAGCACAATACTAGGCTGGCGTATCTCAACACAACAATTAAGCTGGAAGCACAGTACTAGATTGGCTTTACGTCACAACAATTAAGTTGGAAGCACAGTACTAGGCTGACATATCTCAACACAACAATTAAGCTGGAAGCACAGTACTAGATTGGCTTTACAACACAACAATTAAGCTGGAAGCACAGTACTAGGCTGGCATATCTCAACACAACAATTAAGCTAGAAGCATAGTACTAGACTGGCTTTATGTCACAGCAATACTCCCCCTTTCGAGGGAGGTCCTTTCGGACTATACCAAGCTTATCTCGAAAGTGCTCAAACTTTACACGAGATAGAGGCTTGGTCAACACATCGATAACCTGTTCATCCATGCTAACATATTGGAGCTTTATGGCTCCTCTCTGCACCATGTCACGGATGTAATGATATCGGATCTCCATGTGCTTTGACTTGTCATGAAATACAAGATTCTCTGTCATCTTTATGTAGCTCTGGTTGTCACATAGGATCGTGGTTGCTTCCATCTCTAAGTTGAATAGTCCGATCAACAACTTTCGAAGCCATATAGCTTCGCAGATGGTAAAACACGCAACAATGTATTCTGCTTTCATTGTACTGAGAGAAATGATGGATTGCTTCCTACTCTGCCATGAGATCATGGTTGATCCCAAAGTAAAACAACATCCTAAAGTGCTCTTCCTGTCATAGACACTTCCTACCCAATTTGAATGAGTGTACCCACTCAGTGTGAAATCATGATCTCCATCATAGCTGAGACCACAATCTAATGTACCCTTAAGGTACCTCATCACATGTTTCACAACAACTAGGTGAACATGTCTGGGTTCTACCAGAAACTGACTCAAGGTGTTCACGGAAAAACATATGTCTGGTCTGGTGTTCGTCAGGTACATCAACGATCCAATGATCTGTCTATACAGTGTGGCATCAATCAATTCTGACGAAGTGTCGACCAGTAGCTTCAGCTTCGTTTCCATGGGTGTATTCATGGACTTGCACTCCAACATGTCAAATCTCTTCAGAATTTCAACTGCATACTTCCCTTGGTTAAGGAAGATTCTCTCTGGGCTCTGCCATACCTCAAGACCTAAGAAATAATGCATTAGGCCAAGGTCTTTCATCTCAAATTCTACAGCCAACTTCTTCTTACTCTTGGTGATGAGATTTTCTTCTCTAGTTAAGAATAAGTCATCCACATACAGTAGCAATATCACCGGCTCATCATTCATAACCTTGAAGTAGAGGTTAGAATCAGTTTTACTCTTGGTAAAGTTCATCAGGAAACTGTCAATTCTGCCATATCAAGCTCTAGGAGCTTGCTTCAACACGTACATATCCTTCTTCAACTGGAAAACATGAGTCTTTCTATATTCAATCTTCAAATCAATTTTTCTCATTACATTGTACCAATCTGGTACACTTGCTCAGCTGCAACTCAATCTGCACAATTATGTGCTCTCTCTATGTGCTTTCTGTAAGGCACTATCTGTCTCACTGTCTGGGAGTACGTCCTCTACTCTCTCTTCAACTATTCCTTCTGGAATCTGGGACTCTACACCTACAGTTGCTCTGGGGCTGAGAATCACTGTTTCATTCTCACTGTGGCTGCTAAAATCTGAGAGTAACTCCTCTTATTCTATCACGACAACAATTTCATCTGAAACTGAGAGTGGTTCAATAACTGATATTGAAGATAGCTCTTCTTCTTTCATGAAGATAACTCTATCTTTCATTGTAGTCATGTCTCCATGACCCAACTAGTGTACTGCACCAACTGCCACTCAGTTTTAAATATGGGGATTTCTCCCCCTGCATATCATACTATATATGAATCATGGTTGTTCTGGTTGTCTTCATAAATACTGGAACTATTTCTTCAATAAGCATCTCGTCATAGTCTTCTCCCTTTTGCTGGGAGAATCCTATGGACATACATTAGGCTTTGTACATATGCAACATGTTTGATCTATATAGATCAATATTGGAAGTCAATATTGACTTCTCTTCTCATGGAAGAATCAATTTCCTAGTCTTTCTGACCGGCTTCCTTCTTTGTCACTGAAACAAGGGAATCTTCCCAGGAGATTTCATATCTCCTAGAAGTTTCTGAAACTATGATCTAGTCTTCTCACAACATCTGTCTCCTAGTCATGGAAGTTGTCTCTTCATCTGATCCTTTCTGAGATCAGGCTTACTCTCAATTTATTTTGAGTCTATAAGGACTTCATCTTCTCTTACAGGGTATACTTGGTGTTGAATACCAAGTCTAGATGTGAAAGACAAAGTCAGGCTTCAAACGAGTTATGCTTCCCGTTCTAATGTTCGGTCATCTTTGGAGCCTTCTGCTTCTTTCAGTCAATCTTCATATGAAATATTCTGAATCTCAAGAGATAGCTTCTTCTTCATCTTCTTTGGTACATGAGTGTATATGGTCATGTACATAGTCTGCTTCATGTCTCATTTAATATTTTGCCTTCTGCAACCTTCACTGTAGCTTTCTCAGGGTTATCACCAGTGACCTGAAACAAGGTTAACAAAACAATAAGCAAGAGTAATATCCTTTTGATAGTAGTAGATAAAGCAATAGCACAAACAATCATCACAGTAGCTCCTTTAGAGCTATTACTTGTGGCGTGTCTGAAGCAAAGATCAAAAGTAAGAGATACAATATGAAATGAGGTCAACACTCTTATAGTGTTGTGATCGAACATTCCTTCATGGAAACCTGGAACTAACACACGAGGTTTCTTCTAGAGGAGATGTTAGTTGTATCAGGCAAATGATTACATTAAGATTTTACCTCTATATGCTCACATGCTACCAAGTATAGTACTTTTCAAAGACTATAATCTCAACCTACATGTTCCTTAACCTTTTCTCTCTCACCTCCAAGATCTCTTTTGTAATCAGGATCAATTGTCCTTCATCTACTGGAGGTAATCCCTCATTAGATACAATATGCTTCCCCAATGCCCTTTTAAGGCATGATACATGGAAGACAGTATGGATTTTACTTCCCTATGGTAACTCTAACTCATATGCGACTGCCCCCACCTTCTTTTTCACCCTATATGGCCCATAAAAGCAGGGTTTGAGCTTCTTAGTGCCATTTTTCTTTATGGATGCCTTCCTGTATGGTTGGAGCCTCAAATAGACTAAGTCCCCCACCTCAAAAGTACTCTCTGCTCTGTGTCTCTACATATAGCTTCTGTTGGTTTTGAGCCCTTTGCAAATGATCTTTGAGCTCTCTAAGTATGTCATGTCTTTCCTGTATCCACTCCTTAGCCATAGTATATATACTGTCTCCAAACACAATCTCTACAAAAGTGAGGGGTTCATAACTATATAAAGCTCTGAAAGGAGACATGCCAATGGACATGTGGTAAGTGGTGTTGTAGCAATATTCACCCAGGTGTAGCCACTTGACCCATGATTTGTGTTTCCCTGATACATAATATCGAAGATATCCCTCCACCCACTTGTTGATTATCTCAGTTTGACCATCTATTTGTGGATGATAGCTAGTGCTGTGGGTCAATTATGTACCCACTAGCCGAAATAACTCTTGACAAAAGGTGCTCATGAATCTACTATACCTATCACCCACAATCGTCTTAGGTAACCCATCCAACCTGAAGACTTCTCTGAAAAATAAATCTGCCACTTGAGATGTGCTATAGTCCATGGAGATGGAAAAAAAGTGAGAAAAATTTGTCAAATGATCTACTACCACAACAATGTAATCCTTACCTTGTGCCTTGTGTAGTCTTGTAATAAAAATCCGTGGATAAAGTTTCCCTTTTATGGTCCGTAATGGAAAGAGGTTGCAATAGACCTGTTGGGTGGGTGTGTTCATCCTTATTTTGTTGGCATGTGATACACTCCCTGATGTGGTGCATAACTTACACTTTGAGACCTTTCCAAGCCAATATTTCTCGTATCTCTCTATATTCTTTAAGGAATCCTTGATGCCCTACTAGTGGTGAGTTATGAAATGCTTGAAGAACCCTCTTCTTGAACAAGGATTCAGGAACCAAATAGATCCTCCCCTTGTAAAATATGATCTCATCTATAATATTGTATTTGTCCATCCATCACTTTGCATGCAAACTTATTTTTTGAATACTCTACCAATAGATGCAATTTCCAATCAACTGATATCTCTGACATGGAATAGGCTCAAGGTCTTCTAGACAAAGCATCTGCTACCACATTATTTTTTCCCTTGACAAATTCTATGTCAAAGTTATAGGCCTGAATCTTACTCACCCACTTTTATTGTCTCGCATTGAGGTCCTTCGACTCTAGGAAGTACTTGAAGCTGTTATGATCTATCCTGACCACAAATTTTCCCCCCACCAAATATTGTCTGAATTTGGCCATTGCATGCATTATAGCTAACATTTCCTTGTCATAAATTGTGTATAGAAACTCAGACCATGTTATTTTTCAGCTCTCATAGGCAATAGGATGCCTATTCTGCATGAGTACAGCTCCAATCCCCTCACCTAATGCATCACACTCTAAAATGAAGGGATGAGAAATCTGGTAAAGATAATATAGAACAAGTGCTCATTACCTTCTTCATTTTATCAAAATTCAACTGTGCCTCATTACTCCACTTGAATGCGCCCTTTTTGGTCAAATCAATCAAAGGTGCGCATAACTAAGAGAAACCCTTAACAAACCTCCTATAATAGCCGCAAATACCAAGAAATCCCTTGAGCTTTGTAAGTGTTTTAGGTGCGGGCCAATCAATTATAGCTTGGAAAATTCAATAATAGCTGCAAATTCCAATACTCCTTTCACTTTGCTGTCCCTTTTTGCAAAAGGGTTCTTGATATTCTTCCCTTGCTCACATCCATTGCATATGCCTTCCTGATCAACCTTGAGTTCTGGTAAACCTGTGACATCTTTGCATATGTATGGTAGCACCTTGTAGTTGATGTGGGCTAATATTCTATGCCAAAGTTCGCATGAGTTTTTGATGGCATGGGTCATGGCAGTCTCTGGGTGACCATTCAGCTTATATAAGCCATTTTCTTCATTTCCGATGACGATTGCTTCATTTATGGTTTCTCCTTTAGCACACATAAGAACTTCTCCATCTATAAAGGCAACTCTGTAGCCTTTCTTATCTAAGGTTGATATGGAAAGTACGTTCTTCTTTAGGCCTGGTACATAGAGTACGTCCTTCATCTTTATTGAGTTTTCTGAATCTAGTTTGTAGTTTGATTCTCCTACTCCCTCGATGGGATATTGGTAATCATCTCCAAGTTTTACTTTCTGAGAAAACTTCTTTTCTGAAATACAAGAGAGAGTGCTTCTCTTACCCGTCATGTGCTTTGATGCACCGCTATCGATGAGCCATGTGTCCTCTCCAGGTGATATAGATCCTGAGAGGGATGAGATCAAGACATGGTCCTTAATCATCTTCATAGGTGGTTCTTCATCTTTGGCTATGTGGGCATGTTGTCTCTTATGTTTCCTCTTGTATTCTTCTCTTCTGACTGGACAAGAATTCGCCTTGTGTCCCATCTTATCACAACGATAGCATTGTATGGATGAGAGATCTCTTCCCTTGCAT
>ML818610.1:0-11920 GCA_009831015.1 Picea engelmannii | reverse complement strand
TTTATCCTGGGAAACCCTCTAGGGGAAGAAAACCCAGCAAAAACTTCCTTATCATAAATTGTCAATACAATGTCAAGAGATAACTCAAACCAATACATAAAGTCCTCTCCAAGAGATGCGCCACTCTTCTCCCTCTCTCCAACTGGTAGGTCACGACTTGCCTCTTAAGAATGAGCAAGTGAGTTGTGTGATAAAGTGAGGTGCTAACCTCTCTATATATACAAGTCTGGCACGTGTGAAGGGTCTTCACTGGCAGGGCTGACTTCTTACTCTGGGTGGGTAAACCCACCTTTATTATATTTCTGGGTCTCAATAATAACTGTTGGGGTCGACTTCTTATTCTGCTTATTACAATTGTTTGTTGACCAATCTGCAAAAGGGGATTTGTCCTAATACAATTACCGACATGATCAATCCACAATGGGGATTGATCCTATAAATAAAATATCAATAATAATAATAATACTTTGCAGTTACATTATTTCAACACATGAGGTACATACCGCACAATCTTTGAGTACCCTATGTAAACTCGGAAATGTTTGAGAGATTTGACTAAGGCATATGCTTGCTTTTCCATACTAGTATAGTTAAGCTCTGAATTTTGATGAGTGGAGAGGTGTGGAGTGGAAGGTAGGTGAAGGGGAGTGGAAGTTAGAGTAAGTGCGAGTGAGGGGAGATGAGTGGAAGTGATTTCGAGTGAGAGGGGGAGTTAAGGGATGCGTGGGTCCCTTAACTAATGCGCTAGGGTTTTGGGAATGCGCCACTTAGGATGGGAGTCGAGTTCCTTCATTGGAAACTCTTCCCAAATCTATGCCATCTAATTAGATCGACCTCCCTTTAGTTAACTCACCTTAGGCCTTTAGTCAACTAGGGACACACAAAAAACATGTCTAAAACATGTTCCCCAGTTTTACTAGAATTTAGGAGATTAATTAAATTATCCCTTTTCTGTAAATTTAGAGTAAAATTGATTTTTTAGTGATAATAATCTCTTTTTAGTCTCGAAAGATGGGAAATAGGGGTTTACATCATACTTTGGATTGGAAAACGACTGTAAAAATGATTTTTTAGTGATAATAATCACTTTTTTAGTCTTGAAAGATGGGAAATAAGGGTTTACATCATACTCTGGACTGGAAAATGACTGTAAATATGGCATTTGACAACATTTAATGCCATATTTTTTACTTTTATTGACTCAGAATCAATAAATTCCATTTTTGCAGGAATTTAATTAATTCACTAAAAACTTACAAAAAACCTATCAAACCTAGCCGCAATTTCCAAATGACTCAGACACTATGTCCTAGTATGAGCTCATATACATTCAAACACTAGACATTGGATTTTCCATGCCAAAACCTGCTTGTCAGCACATACTCCAGCTTTGGAGCTAAGTCTTTTGAGTGAAAAAACTTAGAAATTATTTTTCTTCTCACTAAGGCTAGCGGAAAAAATAATTAACAAGTAGAAAAAGACACTCCAAAGTATGTGCTCACTCCTAGTCTTTGGTGGCCAATAGTCTTTTACAATCTCTCATACTTAGGACATTTATTACAATGGTGGAAATGAGGAAAAATGGGTCTTTTATAAGACCTGGATGAACTCTGAAATCTGCAAATATGAGCACTGATTGCTCATTCTGTGGCGGCTCTTCAGAAAATCCAGCTAGTGCAAACTTGTGGCTAACAGGTATCATGGTATGTGTCATTCTGATTCTCAAAACATTTGAATATGTGCATTGAATTCTCTTTTGTTTCATGACGTTTGCTTGGAAATTGTTCCCTTTAAGTTGTCCATACCTGGGGGGGATGACAGAGTGCCCTAGTAGGTTGGTTCCCTTAGGGATGAGTTTCCACTTGGTGGGTCTATGAAAATTCATTGCCCATTGCTTCCATACTTACCACTTTTCATCATTATCCCTCTCATCTATCCCCTGCATTGGTTTGGGCATGGGTTTTCCAAGCTAGTAAGGGTTGTACCTTGCCTTGTGGGAAGAAGGGGCTAAAGGCCCAGAGGGTAAAAGTAGCTGGAAAAAGTTAAAATCCAAAGATGAGACCTTGATATGCTTCACCCAAGGATTCTCGAGAAAACAATAAAAGGCTTCTCATAGAGAAAAGGGGATCCGTAAAATAAAATAAAACTCAAGGCCTAGTTGGTGGATAGGGGGTCTCATCATGAGCTGACATATTAGGTCCATGGGCATGTAGTGGTATGAAACTACTATTCATCTGGTCACCAAGATAGGGTAGTGTCTCTTGGTGGCATAGCCAAGAGAAATGGGGTCTCATCTCGAGCCAACCTTCTTATCTCCGTGAAATTCTTGTGGGTAACGTTGTCACCACTGGTCACCACACCAGGGAAGTGTCCTCCAACTATTCTCTTGAAAGAAAAAGAAAATAAGACAAAGAGTAAAAAGACGTTGAATGGGCTAGGAAACAATTGTATCCATGACAAGGTGCAACTCACCCTCCACAAAGGCACCCACAAGTAAGACCTACATTTCCCTGTTATCACTGCACCCCTTGCCCAAACATCCCCTACACCATCTCATGCATTTACATGACCTAGATTGGTCTTCACCTGGAAACATCCCACACTTGAAGAGAATTATCCCAATAGGACATCCTAAGACCCTCTCCAAACTTGGCTTGTTAAATAGCATAACGTCCTTGAGCATTTGCCCGAGAAAAGGGGGTTTGATACACATGTTTGGGTAACTTGATTATTATATCTGATTGACATTGTTATGATCCCTGTGACTTATGAGCCCATGGAGGGCGTACTTGTTGTTGTTGTAGGACCATGTCCGACGGACAGGAACATCCCCTACACCATCTCATGCATTTACATGACCTAGATTGGTATTCACCTAGAAACACCCCACACCTGAGGAGAATTATCGTAATAGGACATCCTGAGACCCTCTCCAAACTTGGATTGTTAAATATCATAACGTCCTTGAGCATTTGTCTAGGAAAAGGGGGTTTGATACACATGTTTGGGTAACTTGATTATTATATGTGATTGACATTTCTATGATCCTTGTGACTTATGAGCCCATGGAGGGCGTACTTGTTGTTGCAAGACCATTCTCGACGGACAGGTACATATAGGGATATGATTAGCTTGGACCTCCAGGGATAAAATCCCACCAGATGGATGCTAAGACCCCAACCAGGGGCAGAGGGATATCAGAGGCTTGCACCAGAGAAAAGGGAGGACGTTCCACCATAGGCAATTTGGAAGGCTTGAACCCAGTGGGGTCTTTCCCTCCTTGAAGGGCTTCTCAACCCACATATCTGATTCTTGAAGGGCCTTTGGTGTGCTCTTCAAGGAATCCTCGGTAACTTTGAGCCCTTGGGTAAGTTTGTCAACTTCCTCCTCCTTTCCTTTAAGCGCATCATGGTACATCTCACCAAACATGAGAAGATGATCTCTATTGGAAAGAAGGTGCAGATAGTTAGACTTCATTACTACCACTCCTTCTCTAAGTGTCTGAAAATCCACAAGGGGTGGCTCTCCTCCTGATCTATCATGTGACACTTAATCCCTTCAACTACAACTGTCACCAATGCGTGTGTGTCATCAAAATGTCTCACAACTGTCACAATTTTGTCTTCTCTTACCCTCAACTACCCTGTCCAATGATGTCGCTCATGGGAACAATCCTCCTCGACCAAATTTTCTTATTCTTCTTCTCCTCACACTTCTCAAAGTCAAATTTTCCCTTTATAAACAGTTCCTAAGAAGGGAGATCAACCTCCAAGGGTAACTCTTCCAATGCTAAGCTATAATTGTTAAGGTTTAAGCTATTATTAGGTTTCTTTTCAATTCACTAGATAACCATAGCATAGATAGGATCACTGAGAAATACACAATCACAAGAGACACATCATTTATCCTGGGAAACCCTCATGTGGGAGAAAACCCAGCAAAAACTTCCTTAATATAGATAGTCAATACAATGCCAAGAGAATAAACCAAACAATATAGAAAGTCCTCTCCCAAGAATGCACCTCTCTCTCTCTTCCTTCTTCTCCAACTGCAGCTCCAAACTTGCGCTCTGATGAACAAGTGAGTGAGTGAACAAATGAGGCGCTAGCCTCTCTTATTTATACAATCTGACAGGAGCTGAACCGGGGTGTCTTTTCACTGGTAGGGCCAACTTCTCATTCTGGGTGGTTATAACCACTTTAATATATTTTGGGTGGTTATAACCACTTTAATATATTCTGGGGATGACTTTTCATTTAGCCCATTACAATTAAGGTTTGACCAACCCGCAAAAGGGGATTTGGTCATTTATAATACCCGACATGATCAATCCACAAAAGGGGATTGATGAATAATACATCAATAATAGATAGAATACTCTTTGCAGTTATAATATTTCAACACTCCCCCTTAACAAGAAGGGTATTCTACAACAACATTAGGTGAGAGAGAGGGAAACATCATCAACAACATCTTGGAACACTGACTGGCATATCTATAAATCATCGGAAGTTTTTCTTATCATCAATATCATCATTCACAACAGGGAGTTGAAATGGCATCATCATCCTCATCAACATGAGGCTAAGGTAACATCATCATCATTTTCAACGTGAGGCTAAAGTAACATCATCATCTTTGACATGAAATATGAAATAACATCATCATCATAATCATCTTCAGCAAGGAGCTGAAGTGGCATCATCATCATGATCTTCAGCAAGAAGCTGAAGTGGCATCATCATCACCAACTTCAGCAAGAAGCTGAAGTGGCATCATCATCAACAACTGCATCAACCTGGATTAGTATAACACTAATACATCATCATCATCAATAACAACACAAGGCTGATACAACATCAAAGACAACAATATCACAACACAAAGGCTGGAGCATCATCAACATTAGCACTGGGCTGAAAGTCTTCAGCACGAGGCTAGCATCACAACAATTAAGCTGGCACATCATCACAACACGAGGCTGGCACATTATCATAGCACGAGGCTGGCATGTCATCAACACGAGGCTGGAATCACAGCAATTAAGATGGCACATCATCACAACACGAGGTTGCCATGTCACAACAATTAAGCTGGTACATCATCACAACAATTAAGCCAGTACATCATCACAACAATTAAGTTGGTACATCATCACAACAATTAAGTTGGCACATCATCACAACAATTAAGCTGGCACATCAACATTTTGTGGTACTCTGACAGTCCCTAAGGAGCTGCCCAGGAATCATAAGATTCCCTAGGATATAAAATCCTAATGGAGCTACCACGTGGTACTCTGACAGACCGTCTTTACCAGACCTTCGGGATCTGCCCAGGAATCATAAGATTCCCTAGGATTATAAGAATCTTAACGGAGCTACCACTATTGATCAAGATACCATAGTATCATCAACACTACTCCCCCTTTCCAGGGAGGTCCTTTTGGACTATACCAAGATTATCTCGAAAGTGCTCAAACTTTACACGAGATAGAGGCTTGGTCAACACATCAACAACCTGTTCATCCGTGCTAACATATTGGAGCTTTATGGATCCTCTCTGCAACATATCACGAATGAAGTGATATCGGATCTCTATGTGTTTCAACTCATCATGGAACACATGGTTCTCCATCATCTTTATACAACTTGGTTATCACATAGAATCATGGAGGCTTCCATCACCAGATCAAATAAATCGGTCAACAACATCTGAAGCCATATGGCTTCACAGCTGGCGAAACATGCAACAATGTATTCCACTTCTGTTGTGCTCGGAGCAATGCTGAATTGCTTCCTACCTTGCCATGAGATCATGGCTGACCTCAGACTAAAACAACATCTTGAAGTGCTCAATAAATGATACTGAAGATAGCTCTTCTTCTTTCATGGAGGTAACTTTATCTTACATTGTAGTCATGTCTCCATGACCCAACTAATGTAATGCAACAACTGCCACTTGATTTTAAATATGGGGATTGCTCCCCCTGCATCTCATACTATATATGAATCATGGTTGTTCTAGTTGTCTTCATAAATACTGGAACTATTTCTTCAATAAATGGAGTAAGTGTCTCGTCATAGTCTTCTCCCTCTTGCTAGGAGAATCCTCTGGACACACATCAGGCTTTGTACATTTGCAACATGCTTGATCTGTATAGATCAATCTTGGATGTCAATACTGACTTCTCTTCTAGTCTCATGGAAGAATCCATATCCTAGTCTCTCTGACTTGCTTTCTTTTTTGTTACTGAAACAAATGAATCTTCCTAGGAGATTTAATATCTTCTAGGAGTCTGAAGTTATGATCTAGTCTTCTCATGTCATCTGTCTCCCAATCCTGGAAGTTGTCTCTTCATATGATCCTTTCTGAGATCAAGCTTACTCTCGATTTCTTCTGAGTCTACAAGGACTTCATCATCTCTTATAGGGTATACTTGGTGTTGAATACCAAGTTTAAATATGAACCATAGAGTCAAGCTACAAACAAGTTCTGCTTCCCGTCAAGGTGGCTTCATTCTTATTTGAACAAGTCTATTTAGATTTCTTGTTCTAATGTTCGTTCATCTTTGGATCCTTTTGCTCCTTACAATCAATCTTCATATGAGATACTCTGAATATCAAAAGGTAGCTTCTTCTTCATCTTCTTTGGCACATGAGTGTATATGGTCATGTACATAGTCTACTTCATATCTCATCTAATATGTTTCCTTCTTGCAACCTTCACTATAGCTACCTTAGGGTTATCACCTGTGACCTGAAACAAGGTCAACAAAACAAGAAGCAAGAATAATACTCTTTTGATAATAAAGCAATAGCACAAATAATCAACACAGTAGCTCCTTTAGAGATATCACTTGTGACCTGTTTGAAGTAAAGATCAAAAGTAAGAAATACCGTATGAAATGAGGTCAACACTCTTATAGTGTTGTGATCAAACATTTCTCCATGGCAGCCTGGAACTAACACAAGAGCTTTCTCCTAAAGGAGATGTTAGCTTGTATAAGGCAAATGATTACATTAAGAATTTATCTCAATATGCTCACATGCTACTAGGTGTAGTACTTTTCAAAGACTAGTTATCAACTTGTCATGTGCAACCTTGAATCTTATCAACTTAATTAATCAAACTTGGAACCTGGAGCCTTGTCCTCAAGAATGAGTGTGTTGCTTTTCTTCCAAGTCTTCTTCACTCAAGATGACGAGTGCTTTCTTCAACCTGTCTTCTTGTACTAAGACAATATGCTATCTTGACAGAAGGTTGGGTTAGAGAATAAACTCTATGATCTCAACTTTAATCCATCTAATACCTTGACTTTAATTTTGACCAAGGGTTAGTATGATGGTCTTAGCTACAACATGCAACACTGATCAAAATAATGTCATAACAAATAGATGCATATCTGAATAATCACACCTTGGTTGCATAATTCCTCTGAATGTGTTGGATCTTGAGATCCTTCTGGATATATGGCAAGAGATCCCTTCTCTTGCAAATACCCTTTAAAGATTAACAATTTAAACATATGTGAGTACATACCTCTGATATCATTTGTAGGTAGTGGCACCATCTGGTAGTAGTGACAATGATCACCAACTCTTAAAAACGTCAAGGGTGACTGCAACGGGTACTACGACTAATACTTCAACTAGTACTGCAACTGGTTCTGAGACTACAATTGCAACTACAACTTAGGGTTTTATGAGGAATCCCTAATTTTTCAAACTTCAAATTTTGAAATTTTGATCCAGGGGATAGATGCGCTGAGGTGAGGCGAGTAAACTGGTGCAGTCAGATTTTTGAAAATCCAAATTTTACCCCCTCAAACTTGACCAACGGATTTCTGGACTGGTACTTCTGGTTTTCTGGTACTTCTGGTATGTTGTGAAAACTAGGGTTTCGCTTTTCGAGAGGTCTACCCACTGAAAAGGTGCACTGAAGGCGCCAAAGAATTCCTTGGGTTAGAGCGCACTTTTCTAGATGGTTTTGAGGCTGAAAACCTTCTTCAATAAAAATCCCTAATTTTCATGTATGGTAACAATGACATTTTTCTTCTTCCTGTGAAAGATGCTCTCTTTAGCTTAGCTCTGATACCATGTTAAGGTTTAAGCTATGTTGCATTGATTTTCGGGATGAGGAAATGACGGGGACTGGGGGACTCGTTCCCGGGACGGCTAGAGCGCACCCCAAGTTTTTCAGGGGGACGATGGGTTGGGGATGACAACAATTTATATATTAAGAAATATTAAAATTTTAAAAACCATCATAACATTTGTAGTTGCTTCAAGCTTGTAAGCATAATAAACTACTATATAGTATTATGCACAGCCCTTACCCTTGTCAATTTTGAAAAGCTCGAGCAATTTAGAAAAGGTTCGAGTGACATTTCATTATTCACTGGTAGACAAGACCAAATGTTGTTTAGCTTTACGAAACTTGAGCAAAATGCAGTTTAGCGTTAGGAAACTTAAGTGACAACTATCTCTATAGAAATTTTTCTTCCTCGTATTTCTTGTTAATGATGATCATGTTAAAACATAAAAGGCATTCCCTTCTCAATAGGTCTTGCAGATTTTTATGGCTGAATTGAAAACCACTATAAAACACTTTGGTTTTGTAAAGAGATTAGATTCATATTTTAGATTAACAAGGTGATTGAATATGAATTTATTCAAACATTTAGTAGCCAATTGAAGTCACTACTATCTAATTATTTTCACAATGCTTGAGGTTGGGATGGTGGAAGCACTAGACTTGAATGACTCCTAGAAACCCATGTACAATATGCAAAAGTGAAGACGACTAGAAAATTGAGAAGAACAATAGTAGTAACCACAAGGATCAGTCCTTTGAAATGTTGCATTCCCTGTTTTTTTGACAGGAAAGCTTTGCTTGTTGTAACGTTTTTGCTAAAAATACAATATTTAAATCACCAAAAGCCCAAATTGAAACCTATTATACCAAACCCATGTTTTTAGCTGCAACTTTTACAATAGATTTAGTTTCAATGCAATACAAAAATAATGGATGGGAAAATGATCTTATTGTCCAATCATCAATTTCTATGATTGTCAAGACTAAAGATATATGTTCGGAATATCCTCGAAATCTTCCCAAATAATCCCTGAAATCTACTGAGAACATCCCCGAAATCGGTTCAAAATGTCCCTGAAATCTGTCTGGAACATCTTGGGGACGGCCTGCAAGTTCCCAAGTCCCTAATGGAGTCTCCAACAATTTGGGTAAGTTTCCTAAGGGTCCCCAAATCCCCGGAATGCGGGAACAGTGAGTACGCGGGTTTTTTTGGGGGGGATGGGTCCCCTTGCAACATAGGGTTTAAGCTATTATTAGGTTTCTTTTCAATTCACTAGATAACCATAGCATAGATAGGATCACTGAGAAATACACAATCACAAGAGACACATCATTTTCCTGGGAAACGCTCATGGGGGAGAAAACCCAACAAAAATTTCCTTAATATAGATAGCCAATACAATGCCAAGAGAATAAACCAAACAATATAGAAAGTCCTCTCCCAAGAATGCGCCTCTCTCTCTTTTCCTTCTTCTCCAACTGCAGCTCCAAACTTGCGCTCTAATGAACAAGTGAGTGAGTGAAAAAATGAGGCGTTAGACTCTCTTATTTATACAATCTGGCAGGAGCTGAACTGGAGTGTTTTTTCACTGGCAGGGCCGACTTCTCATTCTGGGTGGTTATAACCACTTTAATATATTCCGGGGCCAACTTTTCATTTAGCCCATTACAATTAGCATTTGACCAATCCGCAAAAGGGGATTTGGTCATTTATAATACCCGACATGATCAATCCACCAAAGGGGATTGATCTAATGAAAAATACATCAATAATAAATAGAATACTCTTTGCAGTTACAATATTTCAACAATAATCATACTTAGGTGTACTCACACCCGAATAGTCATACGCATCATAAGATGTTGACGTTGATTGGGAAACTGTATTGCATGGGCTATTATCCTATCGATCACATATGATAAGTCATTCCCCTCATAGGCCATATCTAATGGTGTATCAAAGAGACTTCCCTATCACCCTCACTGCGCACATCTCTAGGTGCATGCTCATCCAAAAGGTCAACTTTGTTGAAATAATGTAACTGCAAAGAGTATTCTCATCATTATTGTTATTTTATTTATAGGATTAATCCCCATTGTGGATTAATCATGTCGGTAATTGTATTAGGACCAAATCCCCTTTTGCGGATTGGTCAATAGACAATTATAATAGGTAGAATAAGAAGTCGGCCCCAGTAGTTATTATTGAGACCCAGAAATATAATAAAGGTGGGTTTACCCACCCAGATTGAGAATTCGGCTCTGCCAGTGAAGAGACACTTCACACGTGCCAGACTTGTATATATAGAGAGGCCAGCACCTCACTTTGACACACAACTCACTTGCTCATTCTTAAGAGGCAAGTCGTGACTTACCAATGGGAGAGAGGGAGAAGAGTGGTGCATTTCTTGGAGAGGAATTTCTGTATTGGTTTGAGTTATCTCTTGACATTGTATTGACAATTTATGATAAGGAATTTTTTGCTGGGTTTTCTTCCCCTAAAGGGTTTCCCAGGATAAATGTTGTGTTTCTTGTGAATGTGTATTTCTCAGTGATCTTGTTCTTATATTATTCGTATCTATTGAAATGCAAAGAACTATAATAATGGCATAAAACATTAACATGGTTTCAGAGCCAACCTGAAGGAAGCATATTTCGCAAGAGAAAAACGTCACCGTTACTGGACA
Source organism: Picea engelmannii (assembly GCA_009831015.1). NCBI lineage: Eukaryota > Viridiplantae > Streptophyta > Pinopsida > Pinales > Pinaceae > Picea > Picea engelmannii. Next base: position 1,136 of record ML818610.1, on the reverse strand, counting down.
TGAAAATTAGGGCTTTTTATTGGTGAAGCTTTTCAGCCCCGAAACCACCTAGAAAGTTGCGCCCTCCCCCAAGGATCATTTTGGCACCTTCAACGCACCTTTTCAGTGGCCAGATCTCGTAGAAAGTGAAACCCTAGTTTCACAAAGTACCAGAAAACCAGAGTACCAGAAGTGCCAGAAGTGCCAGAGTACCATAAGTACTAGAAAACCAGAAGCACCAGTCCAGAAATGTGCAAATTAGATTTGGATTAGTAAAAGTTGGATTTTCAGAAATCTGACTGCGCCAGCTAACTCACCTCAACTCAGCGCATCTATCCCTTGGATTAGAGTTTCAAAATTCGAAGTTTGAAAAATTAGGGTTTCCTCATAAAACCCTAAGTTGCAGTTGCAGTCTCAGAACCAGTTGCAGTTGCAGTACCAGTTGCAGTTGCAGCCGTAGAACCAGTTGTAATCACCCTTGAAGTTTTTGGTAATGATTACCGCTGCTACTAGATGGAGCCACTACCTGCAAATGCTATCAGAGGTATGTACTCACATATGTTTAATGATTAAACCCTAAAGAGTATTTGCAGGAGAAGGGATCTCTTGCCATAGATCCGGAAGGATCTCAAGATCCAACACATTCAGAGGAATGATGCAACCCAGGTGTGATTATTTTAATATGCATCTATTTGTTATGAAATTATCTTGATCGGTGTTGCATGTTGAAGCTATGATCAAATTATTAGAAGAATTAAAAGTTGATCATAGAGATTATCCTCTAACCTAACCTTCTGTCAAGATAGCGCATTGTCTTAGTATAGCAGACAGGTTGAAGAAAACACTCGTCACTTGAGTGAAGGAGACCTGGAAGAAAATCAAGCACTCACTCTCGAGGACAAGGCTCCATGTTTGGTTAATCAAGATTCAAAGGTACACATGACAAGCTGATGACTATAGTTGAGATAACAATCATCGTAAAGTATTATACTTGATAGCATGTGAGAATATAGCGGTAAATACTTTTCCTGATATGACTAACACCTCCTCTAGGAGAAACCTCGTGTGTTAGTTCCAGATTGCCATGGAAGAATGCTTGGTCACAACACTATGAGAGTGTTGACCTCATTTCGTATTGTATTCCTTACCTTTAATCT
>ML818609.1:143858-158234 GCA_009831015.1 Picea engelmannii | reverse complement strand
AGGGTTTTCCTAATAACATAGGAAATGGGTCGTTATTCTCAATAAATTTAACAACCTCCAAATATTCCTCTGTCCTAATTCCATGAGAACACATAACTATATGGGTGAGTCTTCCATATAGGGTTATCATCTTTCCTTTAAATAATCCTATTCCTCCTAATGAAGGAATCATAACAGGCTTTCCTAAAATTTCCCAGGTTCTTTCTATCATAATATTCACCTGTTTCTTCATCTAGAACACAATCAATGTCAAAGTCTCCTATTCTTGTTTCTATGCAGTATTTTTCTTTGAAGATCTCTGATAAGTTGATATTTCGATGATCATTCAGGGTTTCTTTCAATTGCAGTAATATAGTCTTTGATTTTTTATGGAGTTCTATCGTTGTCTTAGTTTCTTGATCTTCCTCAGGGTTTTCTTGTCGCATATTCATTCTTTCAACCTTAGCAATAATTCTAAGGCAGTCCAAAACTTCATGATCCATAGCTTGACAACAAAGACAACTAGGTATTCTACCAAGACATTCCTTAGCAAGATGTCCTGGTCTTCTGCAATTATAGCAAAGAGTTAGTGCTCTCTTTATTTGAAATGATCCCCAACCTTTCATGTACTGTGCACTAGGATCATAGTAGCTAACTTGCAAAAAATTATTTCTAGGTTCCTACATCCATTTGTTAGTCCAAACATTCTTTCTATGCATAGGAATACCATATCTTTCATTATTTCTATCAGATCTACTCATATCAAACCTTCTTTCATATAGTTGTCCCTACATTTCAAGCTAGGACAAAATTTATCAAGCATACCTAGATCCATACTTTTGAAACAAAAATTTTCACTTATCTTTCCTTTTTCAATCAAAACATTTCATTGTTCTTACATTTAACAAAGCACAAAGCCTTCAGATCTTACCTCTTTTATTTAGATCTGACTTTTCTTCTTAGCACAGAGCTTCACAAGCTATGTAGACTAATGTGCACTAAAGAAAAAAATCTACACACATATCTTTTTCTTTTCTTCAGTTCCCAGCAATCATAATTTCAGGTCCCAACAATGGAACCATTTGTTGGCATAGGGGAAGCCCCAGGGTTCAACGCTACAACAACGTACCAACAAAACCCTAACTACCGACCCTTTTGGCAACACCTGCGAAGCAAATGAATTCTCACCTGAGGTAGAGGCAGGGATGGTTGCAGGACTCATATGTCTACAACCTTAGCTGGGACATCGATCTGTGATTACAACACCTTAACAAAGAACTTAGTAGTTATAGTTCATCATTATTTAACCAACATCTACTTTGCATATAAAACCCTAATTACAAAGCACCGCAATTTTCACCCAGATCTACCCTATTCAAGCACTAAGCATATTCACATAGGTTAGATCTAGCATTCATCCATATTATTAAGAACAAATCATTAACATATCTATCTATCATTCATATATATCAAATCACTTAAGCAAGTAAACACATAAACACATCAATACATCACACAAATCATAGAAACACATGATATACGTGGTTCACCCCCATCCTGGGGCTATGTTGATCGACTCTTATTCTCTTTTATTATCTTCGTTCAATCAACTACATGCACAGAGCCTTGAGGTCTTACTCCATAGAGGACAGGATATTTGCGCACTTTGCTAGATCCTCATTCCCCGAGTTACAACATAAATCCTTTCACAGTCTCTTGCAATCACTTGCACTTAGCTTTGTAAGTCTCACATAGTATGCACAAATAAATTACACTTACCACTTGCACTTAGCACCTAGCACCACGTAAATGCATCCCTTTCCCTAGCACTTAGAAAGGTATCATTCTCCTTCCTATATCGCCTAGACATCTATTTATACATTACAAAATTGGGCCTAAACATGGGTAAACCCATGGTACGACATCCCCATACCCGTTATATAAGCCCAGAACCCAAAAATCCCTAAAAAGGGGAAAAGATCCTGTGATCTCTACTTTGACTTGTGCTCTGCCTTCGAAAGTGTGTCTAAGTCCCAAAAGTAGGTCAAACCTGACCAAGGATCCTCAAAACTTGGTCAAGGGCCAAAAATCCTTGTCATATTTATGATCTCCAGGTAATTTTGCAGTTGATATATTATCTTCTATGCATTTTCTATCATGAGTAACACCCTCTCCCACACGTCCTGAGCCTTGGGGGAACTTCTATCTTGCACCAGGGTTCCCCAAGGAATCTCTACTACTTCAGTCGCTACCTTGGGGGCTTCTGCTACTTCAGCCACTATCATTTATTCTCTGGCCCCGAGGGATCCTTGAGCCAATTGTTCTATAATTTTTATTTGTTCATCCACACTCATGGATTTTAACTTGGTCATTCTGGGGTCGACCATCCTTTCCACCACTTCCTCCCAGTCCTGGGAATTTTCGATGAAGACATCATCTTCGAATTTGTCATGGGTGTATGGTCAGTAGGATGATACTTGTGATGCATGATTCAAGACTAAATCCCTTAGTTCATGTTTGCAGAAATGGTCAGTCTGGAATCAGAATTCCAATTGGCTCAGTCCTTCCTGCTTGGCTTGAGCGGTGTCTTTTACTAGGTATAAACCTATATGGAATACATAGGGTATAAATTCTCACTTCTTATCTTTCACCAGAGTAGTATTTTAACCTTGTAGGATGGTCTGGTAGCAAATTTCCCCTACCACTAGTCGATCAAGAACATGCACGGGTAAAAGGTGTGGTGCCTCGGTGGCCCCAAAAACCTTGATATAGGTATCACACTCATCCAAATACTAGTGTCCAACCTTTGATATCATATTTTTTGGCCACAACCGATAGTCTTGGACACTCTTCCTTGAAAACAATGAAATGAATGTGAGCAATGAATTCATCACAGATGAGGGAGTAGGATTTTTTGTACCTGTTCTCCCATAAGACGCTGAAATATACATGGATTGGGAGTTCTGAGGTGTGTCAGCTCAAATTCATGTCGGAAAAGACATTTTTTTCACACGTGATGTCCAACAAATACGAAGCCATGTAGAAGGATGGAGTCTCTCCTTCCTTAGATGTCTGAGCCTGTTGAATGCAAATGCTCAGTTGTTTTGAAATGATGGCACCCCAATTAAAACCTCTCCCATAAATGGCTATACTGTAATCTAGAGGCATCCAAGCCTCTGATAACCTGGAACAATATTTCTCCCCATATAACCAACAGATGAGGGCCATTAGATAGATATATGAATCCCTTAAGTTGGTCGTCTGGTATGAGATGGAGGTCTGATTGGTGTTTTTTTTATCTTCTCTCCACCATGAAACCAACACCTGGTTGGTGTCATGGTGCTCATAAAATTTGATGACGAAATCGATGTTCAATCGCTCTTCCGGGTCTCTAAGCTTGTAATAATTTTGCACCTCTACTAGAAGTAAAACCCCGACACACTCTCCATTGATGTCATTAATCAACCACTTATGCATGTCCTTGTGGTCAATGAGCCACTTTAGGAGTTCTATGCAGGGGAACATGGGAGTCCTTGTTGCCACCATGTGCAAGTATGATATTCGAATGTTCAGAAATACTTCATCATCGAGATTCCTCATATCAGGGTCATTGTGCAGGATGTATTATGGGAATTATTCCCTATCTTCTTGAAGATTTTCCCCAGTGTGGGAGTACCACCTTACCCCCTGTGTTTTCCTCTATGTCTCCAAAGGTCAGAGGTTGAGTGAAAATCTTCTTGGTGGATGTTCGGATGACTGGTTCTAGCCTTGGAGCAAATTCTAATTATTTTGTTGGCCCTGGGGACAACCCTTCTCCCACCTCTGGTTCCTTTAGCTTAGGTTCTCTCGGTGATCGCATAGTGTTTGGATTTCTTGAAGGAATTGTTGATGCAAATCGAAATAAAATCCTTTAGGGACTGTGCACAAAGAGACATTGGATATTAATGTATATACGAAGTGAAAACACAGAAAAAACAGACGGGTACATACCTGTAACACTTGCTAAACTTTGTAGTTTGATACTCACAGGGGTCTCAGTGTTAGGATATTTAGACACTTAGGAGTTAGTTAATATCTACTTGGTCTAATGTTTCGTTAAGTAAAAGTGTTTTTCTTAGTGTGTTTCTTTAGTATGCATTAGTATGCATTTGTAGTTAGGAAATCTAATGGTCATGATATGTTCCTAACATAGAGTGACTGATGGTTCATACTCTCCTCAATCTTAACAACCATTGATACATGGATTAACACCCGATTGGTCCATGATCTCTATTTAAAGAGAATGGAGGGTCATTTTACGATGATCGATTGTGAGAAACTCTCTTCTAAAATCTCTCTGTAATCTTTTTATTTGCATTAATAAACTGTGCCAAGTGGTCACATTGGCTAGGGTCGCGGATGTTTCCCCGTAGGGGTTTTACCACGTGAAAACAACATTCTGTTGATATTTGATCTGGTTATGTGAACGGTTATTGAAGGTGTTCGTCCTCTATTGGAATAATTTTTTTGTTGAACATGGTATCAAAGGCTGTTTGAGGACCCGCTCCTATTGTAGATCAAGATTGTGAAGCTGAGTTCCCTCATCTCCATTTTATATCATTTTTGTACATTTCTAGGCTGAGAGGATTGTTCCATTACATCCAGAGCACTCATTTCAGTCAGGAAAACTTTTCTTTTCACTCGAAAAGGTTTTTTTTGGCCCAAATAAGACCATTCCAGTCAGATCCGAAGGTATAAAGCATGAATACACATTTTTTAAAATTCTGCCAAGTTTTATTTTGGTTTTATTTCGGTTTGATATTATTTGTTTCTGGGTTGCTACTCTTTTAGATATGTGTATTCTCTTTTCCCGGTGCTTTGTGCGATCTTGGGAAATCAGAAACAGATAGGAAAAGGTGCATCTTCTGGGTAAGCTAATCGATATCTAACCCTTGTTGTTATCGAGAAGAGAATTTGTTTTCTTGTGTGAAAAGAGGTTTTTTTATCATGCTCTCCAAGGTCATCAACATCAACATCAACATCAACAACAACAACAACAACAACAACACCTTCAATCCTCCTTCTGAACATTACAATATTTTTTGCTAAACCATTTGGTTAAAAATTGCCTTATTAAGTAAGAGGTATTGGGTTCAAGTCTCTCTTTTGTTACCTTTTTTGAAAAAGTTCATGCTAAAATTGTAAAGTGTATTTCACTTCAAGTATAAAAGTGAATCACTATAAGTAGCTTTAATATTTTATTTTAGAGTTATTTGTTTTGCATGCAACTTTTCTGTTATAAAGTAACTTTATTGTAAAAGTGATCCCCACTTCTCTTTATAAAAGTGGGTTACTTCATAAAGCAACTTAGACTATCACGTGGTCATTTGGTTACCGTTTATGCCTTTTTTTTTAAAGGGCATAACTCTCACATCCGAAGTTTGTTTTCAGTGCCATTTTTTTTAAAACCGCATAAATTTTCAAGCTCTTTCCATCTAGATCATAAGTTTTAGTTTTTAAATACATATTATATGCATATTTAATATGGATTCTACAAGTAATTGTTTTCTTACCAGCACCAACTACTTCCAATGGAAATATCATATGGAAGATTTATTAAGAAGTAAAGGCTTGTACCGGATTACCTTGGTAAAGGAAAAAGAACCCACTGATGATGATAAGAAATCAAAATGGGATAATAGGAGTGATGATGCACGTGGACTAATCGAAATTTCCATCTCTCTTGATTTGAGATACCACCTCCAAGAAATTGATGACCTCGAAGAAGCTTGGGACAAGATTGAATCTTTGTTTGGTAAACTCAATATTATTCAAGCACAACAGTTAGAAAATCAAGTACTAACCTTGAGTCCAAGTGAATTTTATTTCCTTAGAGACTATCTATCTAGGTTTAAAACACTCGGAATTTTATGTGAAGAATGTAAGATAAAAATGGAGGAAGAGCATTGCATCTATCTTATTCTTTCTAAGCTAGGTAATGCATATTCTGTGTTTGTATCTACCTTTTATGCCATGAGATAGGATCTAGGGAAATCTTATAAAAAGCCCACTCTTGAGTCCTTTTGTTCTGTGTTGATTAGAGAGGAAGATAAGCTTGTACAAATTGGAGTGATCAACACTACATGTACCTCCAACTATGCCCTAGTTGCCTAGCAGAAAGATAAACCCAAGTATCCCAAGAAGCAACATCCTCTCTACAACAACAAGAAACATAAGCATCCCAAACCCACTCAGACAACTTCTTCTCCTAATGGTGACAAAGGAGAAAAATATTAAAGTAACAATACTAACAAACATTGCAACTTTTGTGATAAATATAGTCATGATGAGTCCAAGTGTTTCAAGAAGATGACATCTTTAGAAGCAGCGAGGAAGAAGCATAACATCAATATTTATTCTACTTCTTCTTCTTCTTCTCATGGACATGCACTTTCTGCTTTTGGTTTCTCCTTCAATACAAATTCTACTTCTACTTCTAATTCTGATGAGTGTCTTATTGATTTTGGAGCATCTTATCATATGGCTAAGGATAGAGACATATTCTCTACTCTAAATGAATATAACATCAAGAAAATATTTTTTGGTGATAATATATCTCTTAGTGTTGAAGGATCTAGAACAGTACAAGTAGAAAATGGCCATTTCAATGATGTATTATGTGTTCCAAGTCTTTCTTGTAACTTTCTATCAGTATATCAAATCACTCATTCAGGTTAACGTAAAACTGTAGAGTTTTCAACTCACCAAGTTGTAATCAAGGATATAAAAGATCCTAATCATGTTCTTGCACCTGGAATTATTGATGACATTACCAGGTTGTACAACTTTGACAACTTTGGGTCATTATCTTTTTCATTAGTTTTTGTTGCTCATAGTGATGACTTGAGACAACTTTGGCATGAGCGGTTTGGTCATCTAAACTATCGCTCATTGCAACAACTATGTAATCAACATATGGTGACTTGTCTTCCTCTTGTTTCATGCATAGATGGTGTTTGTGCCGGTAGTGTTCTCGGAAAACATCGGGACATTTTTGAAAAATGTGCCTATTGGCATGCCTCAGGTCCTTTGCAGCTTGTTCACAGTGATTTGTGTGGTCCACTTTCTTCTCCTTATTTTTCTAGGTGAAAGTATTTCTTAACTTTCATTGATGACTTTTCCATATTTATTTGGGTTTACTTCTTAAAACTTAAGAGCGAAGTTTTTGACAAGTTTTTGGCCTACAGGGCCCTTGTAGAAAAGAAATATGGACATCAAATTCAAAGGTTAAGAACAGATAATGGAGGCGAATATGTGAACAATAATTTTGCAAATTACTACACTACACAGGGAATCCAAATGCAACACATTGTTTCATATACACCACAACAAAATGGTGTTGCTGAGAAAAAGAACCACACATTAAAAGAAATGGCTAATTGTATGATACAATCTAAGGGATTAAGTCTAAAGTATTGGGTGGAAGCCATCAACTATGCAAATTACATAGTAAATCGCACTCCTACAAAGGCTCTTAAAAATATAACACTGGAAGAATCTTGGATTAAAATTAAACTAGATGTAAGTCACTTTTGTGTATTTGGCAGTATAGCATGGGCTCACATTCCTGATGAGAAAAGGAAAGAATTGCAGCCTAAAAGTGAGAAGTGTATATTTGTTGGTTATTCTAAATATGTCAAAGGTTAGAGAAGTGTAATGAAATTATTATTAGAAGAGATGTTAAATTTGATGAAAATCTCTTGGCCTATGAGCCTAATTCGACTGTTGTGCCTTCTTTGGCCTGCAAGCCATATTCGACGTTTGTGCCTTCTTTTGATCTGGTTTCTTCTTCAAACGATGACAGTGAGGATGAAAATCCACCTTCGCCTGCTCACCCTCCTCCAGATGAGTCCTTTGAACTTGAACCAACACCAGTTCCACCGCTTCCTAGATGGTTCTGTTCAATACAAGAAGCAGCTGGTGATATTGTCAGTGATCCTTCAGATCAACGTTGAACACATTCATAGTTCCAACGAGCCTATTCTCTTTTGGCTCAAGTTTTAGAAAATCATGATCCAGAGACATCTGCAGAAGCTTTAGGTCATCCAGATTGGGATACAACAATGAATGAAGAGTATCATTCTTTAATGGAAAACGATACTTGGGATCTTGTACCTCTTCCAAAAGGAAGAAAACTTGTTATATGTAAATGGATATACAGAACTAAGTATGCATTAGATGGAAGTGTTGAAAGACACAAGGCTCATTTAGTTGCCAAAGGATTTTCCCAAGTTGAAGGAATTGACTATCATGAAACCTTTGCCCCTGTAGCCAAAATGAATTCCATCTGCCTTGTTCTTGCCCTTGTTGCCTCACATAAATGGGAGGTCCATTAGATGGATGTTAAATATGCCTTCTTGCATGGAGATTTGCAATAATAAATATACATGGAACAACCTCCTGGCTATGTCCAGAATGAATCTAGCCTTGTTTGTCACCTTAAGAAATCTCTTTATGGTCTCAAGCAAGATCCCCGAAATTGGTATGCCAAAATGTACACCTTTCTTATTGCCACTGGATTCTCTAGATGCCATTCTTATCCTAATGTCTATACCAAGAAAGTAGGAAGCCATCTCATAATCCTTTTCCTTTATGTTGATGACCTTATCCTTACTGGTAGTGACTCAAAACTTTTAAACCATGTGAAAACCAGCCTTAAGAAGAAATTTGAAATGACTGACTTAGGTTTTTTCCACTACTTCCTTGGCCTCCAAGTTTTGCAAACCAATGAAGGAATTTTTATTTCCTAGTCTAAGTATGCTTGTTCCCTTCTTCGTCACTTTCACATGGATTATTGTAAAACAACCGCTTCTCCCTTCCAGTATGGAGTCAAGCTTATTGCCACCTGTACCTCTCCCGAAGTTGATGCCACCATGTACTATTAGTTAGTTGGTAGCCTCTTATACTTGGCTCATACCCATCCTGACCTTTCCTTTGTTGTTGGTCTTGTTGCCCAGTATATGCAAACACCCCATGAAAGCCATTGGAAAGCAACTAAAAGGATACTTCGATATGTCTTTGGTACAGTTCAGTTCAGGATACATTACAGTTCAGGGGGGCCTCCTTTATTGGTTGGTTTCACTGACTCAGATTGGGTCGGTGACCCTAATGATCAGAAGTCTACTGCAGGTTATGTTTTCTGCCTTGGTTTCAAACCTTTCACTTGAGCCTGTAAGAAACAACAGGCTATTGCACTTTCTTCAGTAGAAGAAGAGTACGGAGCAATGGTAAATGCAAGTCAGGAAGCCTTGTGGCTTCGACAGATCCTTTCAGAGTTTGGATACCTGTAGCAACATCCAACCAGCCTTTGGTGTGACAATCAGAGTGCCATCAAGCTCGCCAAATACCCAGTTCAACATCAACATAACAAACACATCGAGATCCACATGCACTTCATTAGAAATGTCATTCATGATCAAGTTATTCAAGTGCTCTTTTGTCCTACAGAAGATCAAGTTGCAGACATTTTCACAAAGTTTCTTACAGAAGTGAAGTTTTCCAAACTTCGATCTATGTTGGGAGTTCAAGAAGTTTTCATTAAGGGGGGATAGGCTCTAATGCCTCCTTCCTTCTCCTATTGTGTCACTATTGTAATTCCTTCAATCCTATCCCAAGTTGTTCTTAAGGGGGGATGTTAGGATATTTAGACACTTAGGAGTTAGTTAAGATCTACTTGGTCTAATGTGTCATTAGGTAAAAGTGTGTTACTTAGTGTGTTTCTTTAGTATGCATTAGTATGCATTTGTAGTTAGGAAATCCAATGGTCACGATATGTTCCTGACATAGAGTGATCTGACGGTTCATACTCTCCTCGATATTAATGGCCATTGATCCATGGCTTAACACCTGATTAGTCCATGATCTCTATTTGAAGAGCATGGAGGGTCATTTTTCGATGATCGATTGTGAAAAACTCTCTTGTAAAATCTCTCTATAATCCTTTTATTTTCATTAATAAACTGCTCCAAATGGTCACGTTGGTTGGGGCTGTGGATGTTTCCCTGTAGGGGTTTTACCACGTGAAAACATCAGTGTGTTGATATTTGATCTAGTTATGTGAATGGTTACTGAAGGTGTTCATCCTCTATTGGAATACCTATGTTATCGAACACTCAGAAGCTTTTGAATTGCTCGTCTCGTTCCTCTGGATGCTTTGAAATTTCTTTGCATGTAGAATGATCTTGTTTACAATGGCTCAAGAGGATTTAATGGGGAAAATCTTACCGATCATATCAACCAATTAATTTGGGTGATGAGTGAAATTCAAACGAATCTACTATTGAATCTCTGTAATTTAATTCATCATGGGTTGATAGCGGAGGCGCGGATGGTGATGTGTTCTATTGGTACATCCAAATGGTCCTTTTGATTTGTGCACGAATTACCAACTAATGCGAGATTTGGAATTAATTAGTCCCTTAAATTCTCTGGATCGAAATGTATCTAGCACTAAAACGTCCCATCATGTCTCTTTCCTAGTGGGTGGATCATGGGTCGGTAATATGTTATGGGTTTTTTCGACGATGTTCTTCTGTGAAATACCTCCGATGACGATCAATTTCATTGTACGGTGTTGACATGGCACAAATGGTTCGGGACACGTGGCATTGAAGACCGATGTCTTAGCTCAGGATTATTAGTCAGAGTCGATACTTTCCTCCAGTGGTGTGTTCTTACACTAAACCTAGGATCATCGATGCCGAAAAGGTGTGGGGGCTTAGCGATTGGGGGAAAACTCCTTGGTGTGGTCGTGATGTTTGTCATGATTTAGATTTCTCTGATTCCAACAAGCATGTTAAGTCTTGGCTATTGACGATATCCTTATGTGATACTCATTGTGAATGAAATATTCCTTTCACCGATTGCTGATGAATATTGAGGCTTGACGATTGAGGTTTTTCGAAGGATTCTTTTAAACTTCTTAATTCCTTCCGATGCCAAATTTTGGGGCGCATCGGGTGAAAATGTTTGGCTGTTGATTCTTCATTTAAGAGTTAATCCTTTTAATCCATTAGTTTTCATAGATTCAAGGAAACTTTGAAAGACTTAATGAGAGCCACGATGATAAGAAAAGGAAACATTTTTCACAATGAAGTCAAATTAGACAGTGCAAAAGATCAAGTGGTACCCAAAAAGTAAAATTTGACATAGGATTTTTAGGGTGTGTTGAGTGCTCAACTAATGGCGACTTATTGGGAGAAAGAAGAATCTATGTTCCTCCTTCAAGCTCGACTAATGCAAAAGCTACTGGAGAACTTAAATAGTTTTAAATGAGAGCCCCTTTTACCCTTACATTTGAAATTCTCTGGTTGATGCCTCTGGGTCTACCTGTGGGGTTTTCAACCTTTATTCCTCCTTCTTTTCCTGTAGCCCTGAATCATGCCTTATTCTGACAAGAGTATAGTAGATAATTCACTAGAATTGGTCCCTTTAGTTACCTTCATTCATTTTCTATGGTGTTTCTCCACTACCAGCGAGCGTCCATAGCCTCGGGGCAGTCACCCCGATGTCACAGACCTTGCTCCACTACTAGAAAGAATCTATAGCCATAAAGGATATATATTCATACACTCTCCTATTGTGAACTCATTTGATATAGTTTAATTTTATTTCGGCAGCATGCCCTGAGCGAGCGGGAGAAGAGGACGTTTGTTATTTTCAAAAGTATGAGGTGATTAAAGTGAAACTCACTAGTTCTGTCTCTGAGGTGTATGTAGTCCATTCTGGATTTCCTTGTTTCCCTTAAGGTCTTATGAAACAACTAAATAGACACTTCCGCATTTCCCCAAATTTGTTCATTTACATAGGTTAGATAGAGAATCCTTTGAGACAACTGCAGGTTCTTCAACGTTTCTTGTGTTCGTATGTGAGCGATGAGTTAGGAAGAGAGTTCATTATATCACGTGATTTGTGGTCAAACATTTTCTTTATTCAATAGAATATTTCAAAATCTTAGAAACATGATCGCAAAATACAAAACAAAGTATAAATTCAAAAAGACAAAACGACACATCAGAAATAAACACAAAATTAAAGCTTTTTTTTTAGTGAAAATATTGTTTCAGAGCTTGGTCATTCACTGGGAGAACGTCAAGTTTCCCACTTAGATTTTGTAACAGATAAGTTCCTGCCCCAATCTTCTTGGCCACCTAGAAAGGTCTGAGCTATAGATTATGAAACTTAGAATGTTTTCCTTTAGGCTCATTTGCTCTATCCCCCTTCAGGACTAGGTCTCTTACTTCAAAATTCTTCTCTTTAGCCTAATGCTTGTCAAACCATATTTTAACTATCTACTGGTGAGCTATGAATTTTGATTTAGATTTCTCCCTTTCTTCTTCTAACATGAGTAGGGTGTCAATTCTTTTGTGTAAGGTTGATGAGGGATTCCCCCTAGACTCCTAAGTAGGTTGAAGAGACGGGAGATATAACCCGTTTGGGAGAATGACTTCTTGTTCATATACTAGAAAGTATCGGTGGTAGTATGTACTTGTTTTGTTTTGAAGATCTTGGTTTAATATCTCCTATGATATCTAACCCCCATTGCTCGAAGGTCCTAGAAATGGTCATCGGTTGGAGTGGAACCGCTGCTCTCTTCTCTCTCCTAGTGCTTATTGGACAAGTTTTGTAGTTTCTAGCGTATTTGTGAGTGTCTTTGAACAAAGTGGGACAATAATAACCAACACCTAGTATCTTATGAGTGGTAGTGTCTCCTAAAAAATGTCCACCTGCAGGGCCATCATGGATATCCTTCAGAACCTTATTTTCATCTTCATGTTTGAGGCATCTCAAAAGTACCCTATCATAATTAACCCGGAAGAGTACCGAATTTATGAGGCGATATTGCGTAGATTTTAACCTGAGAGCTCTCCTCTCCCTAGGGTTTAGATATTATAGTAATGTCCCATGGTGTAGGAGATAATTCAATTTCTCATACCAAGACTCTTTCCCTGGGGAAATATATGAAGCATCACCACACCATAGTGTCATTTCATTCTCCCATCTGGGGTATTCATTTACTTGGTCTTGTACTTCGGTTGCCAGTTTGCATAACCCTTGTCCTTTAACTATTTTTGCAGGTTTTATATCTAGATAAAATTCTTGGACTACTGCCATCCAGTTCCCTCTTCTTTCCCCCATATCTTGTTGAGTAAATAGGGATCAGACTACAGGGTCAGGCACAATTACTTTGGTGTGGTTCTTGAGGATGTAAGATCCAAAATGTTTTACTTCCTTATAAACCACGTAATCTTGTTTATCTATAGCAGGATAGTTAAGTTCATAACCTTGGACATTAGTTCTCATGAACGATATAGGGGCTTCATTTTTTTCATCATCCATCTAAGTTAATACTGCGGCTAACGATTGGTCAGAAGCGAAAGTGTAGAGGAAGAAATATTTGTTGAAATCAGGACTTTGCAGCACTGGGGCTTGAGAGTTAGTGGTTTTTATCCTTCTGAAAGCCATATTTCATTCATCATCCCACTTAAAATCAACATCCTTATGAATAATATTTTGTAGAGGTTTGATAGTTTCCGTGAAATCGGGAGTGAACTTCCTCACAAAACTGATTTTCCCAATGAACGACTGCATATCCTTCTTGTTGTGAGGTAATGGAAGCTGAGATATAGCCATAATTATTTATGGGTCTATGTAAATGCCTGCTTAAGTTATGATGTGGCCTAAAAACTTGCCTTCTTCGACATCGAAAATAGTTTTCTTAGGGTTTAAGGATATGTCGTATTTCCTACACCTATCGAAAATATGGGTTAAGTGTTGGATGTGATATTCTTTATTCTTTGAATACACAATCACGTCTTCGAAGTACACTACTACACACTTGTTGATTAGTCCCCAAAATTCTACGTCCATGGCCCTCTAGAAGGTCGCTCCTACATTGATAAGCCCAAAGGGCATGAGTTTATAAGAAAAAGTTCCCCACTTGGTTCGGAAGGTAGTTTTTAAGCGATCTTCCTCTGAAACCAGAACTTGGTTGTAACCTGAGAAGCCATTCAGTAAGGAGAAAATCTCAGATCCAGACATGATCTACAAGATTTTCTCCATTGGTGGGACTGGGTAGTTTTCCTTTTCTGAAGCTCTGTTGAGGTTTTTGAAATCAATGCATCGGAATATTTTGCCAGACTTTTTCCTCACGGGAACTAAATTAGCTACCCATGCAGAGTGTCTGACCTGGAAGATAATTTTGTCATATAGAAATTTCTTTAACTCCTGACACATGAGAGGCTCCAGGGAAAGGTGGTACTTCCAGAGATTTTGTTGGAAGGGTTTTATTTCAGGCTTTAAAGGGATAGTGTGTTGAATGATATGGGTATCATAAGTTTTTAGATCTTGGTAATACCA
>ML818609.1:104472-123050 GCA_009831015.1 Picea engelmannii | reverse complement strand
CTAGAAGGTCGCTCCTACATTGATAAGCCCAAAGGGCATGAGTTTATAAGAAAAAGTTCCCCACTTGGTTCGGAAGGTAGTTTTTAAGCGATCTTCCTCTGAAACCAGAACTTGGTTGTAACCTGAGAAGCCATTCAGTAAGGAGAAAATCTCAGATCCAGACATGATCTACAAGATTTTCTCCATTGGTGGGACTGGGTAGTTTTCCTTTTCTGAAGCTCTGTTGAGGTTTTTGAAATCAATGCATCGGAATATTTTGCCAGACTTTTTCCTCACGGGAACTAAATTAGCTACCCATGCAGAGTGTCTGACCTGGAAGATAATTTTGTCATATAGAAATTTCTTTAACTCCTGACACATGAGAGGCTCCAGGGAAAGGTGGTACTTCCAGAGATTTTGTTGGAAGGGTTTTATTTCAGGCTTTAAAGGGATAGTGTGTTGAATGATATGGGTATCATAAGTTTTTAGATCTTGGTAATACCATGCAAAGACATCATAATATTGTCTGAAGAGTTTGAGGTAGGCATTTCTTTCCTCTTTAGATATGGTTTTGATGAGGTTTACATTTTTTGGGTTTTTCAGGGTTCCGAAATTTATGGTTTCATGCATGGGACAGGAACTATCGGTCTTCATGTTTTTCGACCCTTTAAATCCTTCTTTCAGGTCAAAAAGGTTTTCTAAATTATCTATCCCCTTTGGGATTGTGTGAGACTTTGATTGGTAGATCAACTAATTTATATGAGGGTCAGTTTCTATCGGCTTTTCTTGGAATAATTCATCATCAATAGCCAAGTCTTTGAAATTATATTGATTAGTCAAAACGTTTATGATCTGTTCATCTCCTTCAAAGAACTTCCAATTAGAAATATTGTTGGGTACCAAGGGTTTTTAGAGGAGTTATATATTGAAACGAGAGGCTTCATAATTGTCTAGAGGTAATAGCCTTGAAGCAGTGACGACCAGAGAATCAATAAGAGTGTTTTTCACTCTAGGAATCACTGTGATGTTGAAAGCTTCAAACTTCTCTATTAGCTTGTGAACTTCATGCTGGTAATTATTCAGGTGTGGAGAATTTCAATGTATAGTATTCCTTATCTGTCTGATAATGATTTTAGAATCTCTGAAAACCTTCAATTCTTTGACGTTTAAATCTACGGATTTCTTTATCCCCTGTACTATGGCTTCATATTCGACAGTGTTATTCGTGCATTTGAATTCTAGTCTACAAGACAAGAAATGTCACTTTCCTTTCAGATTAATGAGGATGTACCCTGCTCTTCACCCTTCTTGCGATTTAGATCCATCAAAGTATAGGGTCCAAAATTGTGGGAAACATGTATAAGCTTCCCCTTCCCTATTACTTTCCCTTTTCCCTACTACTAGTTCTATGATCTCTAACGTAGGTTCTTGGCAGAAGAGGGTTCCTTCCACCGTCGTCGAAAACTCTTATTGAAAAATCATTTCGGAGTTCTGAATGAGAGGGACATCATATGAGAGAGGGGAAAAATTCCTGAAGTAGGAATCACATAAATAATTTCCTAACACAAGAAACTCTACCGATGAGGGTTCGTTTAGGGTTTCTAGATCAGTAAGAGTATGTTTCAGATATCTTTCCCTATCAATTCTGATCATATTTTTTTGCCCCTTTAATGGAGGAAAAAGGTGAGCCCAATATGTACTAAAGTATCTGTTTAACTTCTCAGACCAATATTGGCTTAATAATAACCCATAATCTTATGGAATATCTACTATAATGATGGAAATTACTTCCACAAACTTAGGATGGGTTTCTATTATGATCATCAAGTATTTTAGTTCTCCCATGACCTTCACCTGGGTTATGTCTAGTTGTATCACGTGTTTGTCACTTTTGAGAGGGACTGCGTTTAGTTTTTTGCAAATAGACAAGGAAATAACATTAGAGGAGGATCCTGAATCATCCAAACAGTTATGGATATTTTTGTTGAAGACTTCAAATGTTAATAGGAACAGTGGAACAAAAGGTTTTCCCTTATTGTCTTCAAAAAAAAATTTCAGAGTTGGTTTATTTACTATATCTGAGGGAGTTAGATTTCCTCCCTGATAATTGCTTGTTACAGGATTCTCTACTGATTTCAAAGCTTGTAGAAGGAAGTCTTTTTGCTGAGGGATTATACATAAGTCCATAATTGAGATATTAGCTTTCAACTTCTTCAAATCTTCAACTACATTGTAATCTAGCTTGGGTAATTCTTTGGTATGGATTCTTATAGGGTTCTTACAGGGAGAACAATTTTCTTTCAGGTGATCGGGAGTCGATCTTCCTCCCAAAGTTTGGGTAGTAGCAAGGTCATTTGAGATGGTTTGACCTTTACTTCATGTTTGCACCACCAAGACCTTTGCGGGTGGTTCTTGAAAATCAAATAGGTCATCGGAAGGCATAATTAGGTCAGGATCCCATATCAGCATGGTCGTATCTTCTGGTGGATCAATCTCTTCTTGATCAATAATATTCATAACGAAAATGCTTGATTGTTTAGTTAGGGAGACTTTGCCTAGAAATCGGTTGGCCATCAAATTCATGGCATGTACCCATTGAGGGAATTCTCTTTCAAAGTGGTTTTCCTAATGATAAGTGCAAAAAGAGTTGGATGCTACATTTCCCAAATCGATATTTAAGTTAGTTGGGGGAGGTTCAATTGATTTGAATGGTGGGTTCCTTTTAAAGAAAGGCTTATGGGGTGTCTGGCCTTGGTTTCCATCCTCTGCACTTCTTTTCATGTCTATGATTTCGTTTGATAACTTTTTAACCATGTGTTGTAGGTCTTATATGTCTCCATTGCCCTTTTCAGGACCTTGTTCTAATTGCTTCCCTGTGGGTCTAGTTAACAAGATTCCTCTTCTGAGGGGAGGTTGAACTTCCTTCTTAACTAAAGAGACTTGGCCTTATTTACACCCTTTCATTTGGAACTCTATCATTTTGGCTTCTTCAAAATTCTCAACTAGGGTTAGTTTGGCAGCCCTCTTTACAAACATATAAATCAAAGATGGGAGAGCATTAGCATATACTTCGATTTTCAAATCCTGAGTAGGTTTAGATTTGGGTTGGAATTTGTTTAAGATGGTGGTAAATATTTGATTAAATTCTTTGACCCTTTCCTTTGAACTCATGGTGGTGGCGAACAATTCAGCCATCAAATCTCCTGTAGTAGTTTCTTCTGCAAATTTATATAGGAAATCTTTTTGGAACTTCGTCCAACTAGTTATGGATCCTACAGGTAAGTTAAAATACCATGTGGAAGATGAATTCTCAAAAGTGTAGGGGAACAACCTACAAACTATGTCTTCATGTTGGACATTCATCAGTCTGATAGCCAGTATGAATTTCTTGATATGATCTTCAAGTAGTCCTGAGGTTTCTGGGTAAAATTTAGGAAGTAACTTCTCTGGATGTCAAGGGAGGTTATGGACTCTCCCTAGGATGGCCAAAGCATCTCTGGCCAGCCAAAATTGATTTTTTTGAGGTGGGTTTCCCTTTTATTCATCATGGTTTTTCTTGTCTTCCATATCTTCAGATCTTGAGGTAAACTCTTCTTCTTTCGAAAAATTGTCCAGCTCAAAGATGTCGTTGGCTTGCATTTCAAGGATTAGATTAAGAGTATGTTTGATTTCAGTGATTGAGAAATTTGTTAGGTATTCTACTGTGTGCACAAAAACCTATTTGGGGGTGTTGACCACTGGTCTGCTTATTTTTTGTCTTCGAGGAAGTATCGGAGCTAAAGACAGTGCACCAATATGTTGGGTGTATGCTCTTGTGATTCTTTTGAATTGATTTAATTCCTTGTGAGGAAGAGCATAATGTATGTCAGGGAACAAGCATTCCTCCTTGGGCTGGGGTGAGTTACTCATTTAAGGAGTACTCAATGTGTGTGGGTTGTCTTGGGAATGACTAGCCATGGATGTGAGTTGTTTTGAATCTACAGACTATCTGAAATATTATATGGAATATGCATTCATCCATTCATTATTCGGCCCTCCTTCTAGCGCCAATTTGGTTAATGGGTCCTATGTCCATTTAACTCAACAACATGAACCAAACCCGCCACCAAGGCCCAATTACACTCTTCAACATTTAATGGTGGAATGGTTCTCCAGATATTGTGATCTGGTCGAAATAATCAATGGGCTTTATGTTTTCTTGTGAAGGTTCTCTCCTTCAGTTTGAACATTCTATTTTTTTGTTTTTCTCTTAGGAAATACTGATATAAGATGAAGTCGGTATAAGCCAACTAATTAACAAAGTGGGAACAAACTAAACTACTGGAGAAGAGGTTGAACTAGGGATAACCCTTTGCTCGAGCATGCAGACAATGATTGTCTACCACTGGCCTAGTACTAATACATTAACCATGTGGATAATCCAATTACTAACTGAGATACAAATTATCAAAATAAAACATGCATGTGATAAATAATGGCAAGTAAAATAATTCACTCAACTCTAATCACTAATCACACAATAACACAAAGATTCATTTTCATCATTAAAGAAACAATTGTAAAACATTGCATCAAATAAATTATCAATAGATTTAATAGCTCTTACTCGTTACTACATCCATTCATGAGATGATATAGGAAATAGTTCTTCTCCACATCCAATCATACATGCATTTGATGAAAACATAAACTTGTCTCTGATCCAGAAGGACTTCTCAATTAAAGGAAGCTCCAAAATAATTCTCAACAAAACCAAAAATGAGAGTTTCTTGCAACAACCATCGACCATTAACTAATCGGTCGATGCTCCTATTTATAACATAAAATTAACTAAAAATAACGGCTAAAGTGTAGATGAGTAAAACATAATTATACATGTGGCATTCTCTCCTATCAGTTTGTCTAAGAGTCATATCAAGATATCACTTAAAAGGGTGACTCTTCTCGTACTCTGACCACTGGCTGAACAAATCCTCGCAATTGTTGGCGTATGGGAATATATGTTGTTCCACTGAGTCCACATAAATTTCTCTTATCTCTACTGCATGTGCCTAATACTTAACTAGATTGGCACTTAACTATTATAGCATAGCCTGAGATTTGATCGGGTGTTCCATAAATTGTCACACCTGACCTGACACTATGTCCATCTCTTTTTTTAGTTCTTTGTCCCATGTTGAGTCTTGCTTGATATGCGATTTGACTATGTCGCGCAGGTAGACAAATTCATCAGGTGTGCCAAACTCGGGGATTCCAATGTCTTTCATCACCCGATTTATCTTGGTCCAGTGTTTCTTTCACTTGGCCCATTTCTCTTGAATTTCTCAGTGTGTTTCCTGAGACATTTTTTCCTAATAATCGATCGATTTCTTTATGCGATCAAGATTGCTTTCGTTCAACACCCGAATGTCGTTTTCTTCTTTATCTCGTCCATGTTGGACTGCACCAATGTAGTTAAATATATCCATGGATTTTTTCACTTTCTCATGCCACCACTGATCTAGGTGGATATCGGTGGCCACCCACCTTTTCCAACTAGATCAAAATAGTTTTCTGACAATTTTGGTAATTTACTATTTTTTGCAGTTTTTAACTTCCGAGGCCATTTTGAGGCCCAAAACGACATTTTTTGGAAAATGGGGAGAAATATGGAATTTCCTTTAATATTTCCTCCAAAATGAATCTCCTTGACAATACCTTTCCAACGGGATATCATGCGCCTAAAACAGAGATCGTATGAAAAAGTTACAACCCTGGGAAGTTGATGTACTAACTTACCCAAACGGGGCCCACATGAATTTTGGCACTTCATCTCCTAGGGTTAGGTTTTTGGATGTCTAGGGGTTTTGGCATTCCTGTTTATTGTAAAAGTGTATTCAGAGCCTCATTGTAATCATCTTCTTATGAATGCGAGTAGCTGTCACATCTCTTCTCAGAGATAACCTGCCACCATTCTAGCAAGTCTTTCACTCTGTATTTTTACAGTCTCTGTACATTTATTTCATTAATACAAATCATGTATTACTATATATGTGTGTTTATGGTTGCATATTTGATACATTTATGTTATATTATTTAATATCTACAATATCTATGTGCATTTCTTTATTATATCTCCGCTCTCATTTCGTGCCAAAAATAATCTAGATCTGTGGTATCAGAGCAGGTTGCTCTTGATCATTTTTTTCAGTGCATGTCCCCGACGAGGTCCAAGTATAGCAAGTTGGGTCTCACTCTTGTCTCTCTTGAAGACAATATCTCTCGCACACCCAAGAAACCCTCCATGGAAGAATAAAAGAAAAATGATGGAGCAGATGATCCTATAAATCTGTTGCTTGAGCAAGCTCTCACGCGATAGAGGGATGAAATGACGGAGAATTTTTCCCACATCCTTCAATGCGTCTCGATAGAAACAGGCGAATATTCATCAAACATCCACTTTGGAAGCACCTCTCCTTTCAAGTTATAAGTTAATTTTGATATTCCCATATTTCAAGGTTAGATAGATGCGAATGCCCTAGACAAATGGTTAAATTTGCTAGACGGTTATTTCTTTGTTCACCATTTTTTCGATAGGAAAAAGATCACCTTCACACTCCTTAAATATCTCCCCCATGTCAAACATTGGTGGGAAACTTACTGGGAGAAAAGTTCCACAGAGGAGTTTGGAATATATGGGGTCGAGCTCACTTGGGATTTTTTTGTGGATGCGGTAAAGGAATAGTATTACCCTGTTGGCAACTATGAGGACCAGTACATGAGATGGACCACACTGTGACAAGAGAGGGACAAGAAGATCTACAGTTCACAATTACCTTCCATAACTTTTGCACAAATTTGGGTATCAAAGACGTCGAACGACATTTGGTTCTAAAATATTGTGGGGCTCTACACAGATACATCCAAACTGAAATGGAGTTTCTGGAAATCTCATCACTCGGTGTTGCTTATCGATATGATGTTAAAATTGAGCACAAATTTAAGCACCAGAAAAAACGAGAGTTCGGGTCTGAAAATCCGCAACAACCAAAGTATGATCAAGATGACCCTAACAAACAGTCTCGTGAAAACCAGTCCAAGCCACAGGAAAAGAAGGGTCACGAGAAAACAAAGAAGGACACTGGAAATTGATGTGATTTACAAAAAATCCCCTGGCACAACACCGATGAATGTCACTCAAAACAGTCATTGGTGGTCGAGATCAAAGACAAGGAGCCAAACCTTGATTCATAATCTGATTTTGAAAATATCGGTAAAAGACAGATCATCGACGCAGACCCCACTGCTATTGTCATGATCACAACAATTCAACCAGAATAACCAACAGATCCAAAAGAAGGGGAGATCCTTTTTCATTCATAGATGTGGGTGAATGGGACCCCACTGCATTTTATTGTTGATAGCGGAAGCCAGAAGAACCTCATCTCAGTAGAGGTCATCAAATAGTTGGGATTGTTGACAACACCACACCCGTATCCATAAAACATCAGGTGGCTTCACTAAGGACGAGATATTCATGTCATCCAGTAGTGTTGATTGTCATACGGCATCCAATCCTTCAAGGATGAGGTATTATATGATGTTTCTCCACTGGATGTCTGTGAAGTTCTCTTAGGCCAGCCATATATGTGGAGACACCATGTTGTTTATGAGTCTTGACCTCGAAGTGTCATTGTTTGTCTAGGGGGTCATCTCTACAGAATACCAAAGGTAGTTCCGACTATTGTTCCACCTAAAAAGTGTCGCAAGGCAGTATCTCATACTGGAAAATTTAGCTTCTTCACAATCTATTCAAAAGGGTAACAAAAGGACACCACAACCACTACAACCTTGCCCCAAGCACCTTCTATCCAACACAAGTAGGTCAACAAGGTTGTAGGAAAGTGTAAATATTCCTTCTGCACACCATCCTCTCATGTATATTGACTTGTTGAATAGCCTCAGCCTCAACATGTTTGTGACAAACTTCCACAAACTGAGCAGCGTGACATCTCCATCAAGGCAAGTAGCTCACTAAGATTCAGATTCAACAATTTTTTTTCCTCTCCTCGGGAACTCAAAGCAATGAATACAATTGCTTCCTAAGGAGGGAAGATTTCTCTAGGTGGATATCGATGGCCACCCACCTTTTCCAACTGGCTCAAAATGGTTTTCTGGCAATTTTGGTAATTTACTATTTTTAGTAGTTTTTAACTTCCGGTGCCATTTTGAGGGCCTAAACGATGTTTTTGGGAAAATAGGGAGAAATATGGAAGTTCCTTCGATATTTCCTCCAAAATGAATATCCTCGACGATACCTTTCTAACAGGTTATCATGCGTTTAAAACGAATATCGTATGCAAAAGTTACGACCCCGGGAAGTTGATGTACTAACTTACCCAAATGGGGCCCACATGACTTTTGGCACTTTATCTCCTAGGGTTAGGTTTTTGGATGTCTAGGGGTTTTAGATGTCTAGGGTTTTTGGAATTCCTGTTTATTGTAAAAAGGCCTTAAAATCCTCATTGTAATCATGTTCTTTCGAACGCGAGTAGCCATCACATCTCTTCTCAGAGATAAACTACCACCATTCTAGCGAGTCTTTCACTCTGTATTTTTACAATCTTTGTACATTTCTTTCATTAATAGAAATCATGTATTACTGTATATCTATGTTTATGGTTGCATATCTAATACATTTATGTTATATTATTGAATATCTGTGATATCTCTGAGCATTTCTTTATTATATCTCCACTCTCATTTCATGCCGAAAAATAATCCGGACCAACCACTCCATATCTTTGCACGTCACAAGTTCCATGAGGGTGTCCTCCTGGAGCTCGACTATCCTTACAGTGGATAGGTGCCTCTCATCTGTGAAATTTCTATAGGCCTCCTTGAATTCATTCCTAAGGTACACTACGGCATGTGTAGTGTCCTGATAATAATTAGCTAAGTGGCACAAATGTTCTAGCTCCTTCAAGGCGACGTTCAACTCCTTTTCATCTCTTTTAGCTCTGTCCAGGGTGGTATCTATGATTTCCATCCTTGCGCCGATGAGTTTGGATGTCTTAGCATGTTCTTTTTTGATCATATCTTGCTCTGTAGTGATGAGGATGAAGTGATGTAAATTGATCCTCCTCTACTTGGCAGTCCTCTAGACGATAGCTTTCCTTTTCCTATCATAAGCTATGGAATGTATGTCAGCTATTTCATCCACGAGTTCAGGGATATGTTGATCCCCCCATCTGAGTGTATTCCCCAGACTTCTGATGGTGTATACAAGTTCAAGACTGGGTTCTTGAACTTCCTCGTTGTGCTCCAAAGGCCCAACTTTTGTCTACCGCTCATCGGAGGTTTGAGTACCGATTGAAATAGAAGAAATGGGGATAGACTCGATACTTGTTCATCAGCCGCTGAGACGTCGATTTCCTGTTCTGGGGATCCTTCCTTTGGCTCATCTGACCTTGGCTCACCGTTCGAACTGTCTTCTTGGGACTTTGGCAGATTGAGCAGATTAGTGTCTAGGATACTCTCAGCTTCTTGTTCTTTTTGTGGAACCTCTTGAATTTCAATGTCGGGAGCAGGGGAAGATGTCTTCTCTGGCCTCTTTTCTTCTTCGACATGCACAAGGGTCACAAGAGATACTTCTGGGCTCTCATTGTTTTCATATATCTTTATCAGATCACTTAAGGGGTTTGACGTACCAGTCCTCTGTGACACTTCGACGGTCCCTGGTTGAGATGAAACGTTTTTCGATGATCTGGTCAGTAGCATTGTGAATTCAGGGTCATCTAACTTAGCAATTTCATTGAGTTCTATGAATTCAGGACTGGTTGGTCTTGTTTGGATTTAATCTGTATTTTCGACAGGAATCCTTGGGATATTTATGATGTCTGGTTCATTTTGTAGCTGATACATTATCCGCTGTGTGTTTTCTATCATGAGTAACACCCTCTCCCGTGTGTCCTGAGCCTTGGGGTAACTTTGATATTGCACCTAGGTTCCTCGGGGAATCTCTTCTTCTTTAGCCACTACCTAGGGGCTTCTTCTACTTTAGTTGCTATCATTTATTCTCTGGCCCCAAGGGATCCTTGAGCAGATTGTTCTATGATTGTTTCCTGTTCATCTAGGCTCATGGATTTTAACTTGGTCATTCTAGGGTTGGCCATCCTTACCACCACTTCCTCCAAGTCCTAGGCATTTTCGATGAAGACCTCATCTTCAAATTTTTCATGGGTGTATGGCTAGTAGGATGACACTTGTGATGTGTGCTTCAAGACTAAACCCCTTGGGTCATGTTTGTGGAAATGAATGGTATGAAATTAGAAATCCAATTGGCTCAGTCCTTCCTACTTGGCTTGAGCGGTGTCTTTTACTAGGTAGAAACCTATCTGGAATCCATAGGGTATAAATTATCACTTCTCATCTTTCACCAGAGTAGCATTGTAACCTTACAGGATGGTCTGGTAGCAAATTTCCCCTACCACTAGTCGATCAGGAACATGCATGGGTAAAAGGTGTGGTGCCCTGGTGGACCCAAAAACCCTAATATAGGTATTGTGCTCATTCAGATACCTACAGAAAACCTTTGATATCATGTTTTTGGCCACAGTTGATAGTCTTGGACACTCTTTCTTGAAAATAATGAAATGAATGTGAGCGATGAATTCATCACAGATGAGGGAGTAGTATTTTTTGTACCTGTTCTCCCATAAGACATTGAAATATACATGGACTGGGAGTTCTAAGGCGTTCCATCTCAAATTCATGCTGGAAAAGACATTTATGGTGCACATGACATCCAAAAAATACAAAGGCATGTAGAAGTATGGAGTCTCTCCTTCATTCGGCGTTTGATCCTGTTGAATGCAAATGCTCAGTTTTTTTGAAATGATGGCACCCAGCTAAAACGTCTCCCAGAAATGGCTATAGTGTAAGCTAGAGGCATCCAAGCCTCTGAGAACCTGGAACAATATTTCTCCCCATATAATCGGTATATGAGGGATATTAGATAGATATACGACTCCCTTAAGTTGGTCGTCTAGTACGAATCGGAGGTTCGATTGGTGTATTTTTAATCTTCTCTCCACCATGAATCCATCACCTAGCTGGTGTCATCATGCTCATAAAATTTGATGACGAAATCGGTGTTCAATCGCTCTTCTAGGTCTCTAATATTGTAATAATTCTACACCTCTACTGGAAGGAAAACCCCGACACACTCAACATTGATGTCATTAATCAAAAACCTTTTGCATGTCTGTGTGGTCGATGGGCCACTTTAGGAGTTCTATGCGCGGGAACATCAGAGTCCTACTTTCCACCATGTGCAAGTATTATCTTCGAATTTTCGGAAATAATTCATCGTCGCGTTTCCTCATATCAGGGTAGCTCTACGGGATATATTATGGGAATTCTTCCCTGCTGATCTTCTTGAAGAGTTCTCCTCAGTGTGGGAGTATTTCCTTCCCCCTGTCTTTGCCTCTGTGTCTCTGTTATCCCCCACTTTTAGGGATAATGAGGAGATTACGTCTCGAGGCCACAGGTCCTAGACATGGAGTACCGAGAGCTAGATCAACTTGAGCATGGCCCTGGAAGGCCCATATTTTCTCCCTATCAACACATCCACTTTGTCAGTAGCATCAACAACATCCATCATCTTTGGCTTGGTCCTATATTAGATATGGTTCTTTCTCCATAAGGTAATGAGTTTGGGTATCATGGTATGTTTCACTATGATCCTCAAAACCTTTGAATATGTGCATTTGATTCCTTTGTTTCTAACGGGTGCTTGGATCCTATGCTTGTCCTCTTGACCATGTTTGGGGGCAATGACAGGATTCCCTAGCAAGATTATGTCCATAGCTTTTGAGTTTCCACTGGGGGGATTTATGAAAAGTCATCATCCTTTCCCATCATATATACCACTTTGCATCTTATTTACCACTCACCCATTCCATTACACTGGTCTGGGCAATGGGTTGGAAAATCATTTAAGGGTTGTACCTTACCTTGTGGGAAGAATGGGCTAAGAGGCTTGGGGGGTAAAAGCAGCTGAAAATAAAATCCTAAGAATAAGACCTCGAGATGTCTCGCCCAGGGATCCTCGAGAAAGAAATAAAATGGTTCTCAGCAAGACATGGAGGGACCCACAAAAATAATAAAACAAGACCTAGTTGAGGGATAGGGGGTCTCATCATGAGACAACCTATTAGGTCCATGGGTACTTAACAATATGATACTACTAGCAGTTGGTTACGACGTCATGGTAGTGGCTCTTGGTTGCATGCCAAATATAAAGGGGGTCTCATCATGAGCCAACCTTCTCATTTCCATGAAAGTGCTTGTGGGTAACATTGCCACGACTAGTCACCAAGCTAGGGAAGTGTCCCTTGACTAGATTCCTGAAAGAAAAAAGAAATAAAAATATTAAAAAAACAATAAGACAAGACATCATTAGAGGATAGGGGGTATCATCATAGCCAACCTATTAGCTCCATGAGCATCTAGCAATATGACACTATTGGCATCTGGTCACCACACTAGGGTAGTGGCTCTTGGTGGCATAGCCAAGAGAAAGGGGGTCTCATCATGAGCCAACCTTCTCATTTCAGTGAAATTCTTGTGGCTAACATTGCCACCACTGGTCACCAAGCCAGGTAAGTGTCTTTTGACTAGCATCTTGGAAGAAAAATAATGAATATAAAAGGCATGAATGGGCTTCGAAATATTTTCATCCATGACAGGTTCAACTCACCCTCCACAGAGGAACCCACCAGTAATCCATCTCTTCTATCACTACACCTTTTTCCTAGACATCCCCATCTGTTGGCATAGGGGAATACCTAGGGTTCAACGCTTCAACAACACACCAAAAAAACCCTAACTACCGGCCCTTTCGGGAAAACCTATGAAGCAGATGAAGTCTCACCCGAGGTAGAGGTAGGGGGGGTTGTAGGACTCAAGCATCTACAACCTAGCTAGGGCACAGATCTATGATTCCAACACTTTAACAAAGCACTTAGAAAATAATAAGCAATAGTCTTTAACCCTTATTCACATCGCAAATAAAAACCCTAATTACAGAACAACGCAGTATTCAACAATATCTAAGCATATCTAACCATTTAGCACATAGCATCAAACAGATCTAGCATTCATTCATGTTATTAAGCACTAAGCTACTACATCAGATGCATCTAACATACATAAAGATCCAACACTAATTATAAATCACATCAATAACACAAAGAAATCACAACACAGGATATACGTGGTTCACCCCCAGTGTGGGGATACATCCACCAACTCTTCATCTTCTTTATTATCTTCTTTCCATCTTCTTACATGCACAGAGCCACAAAACCAACTCCACATAGGACAGGATATATGCACACACTTCTCCAGATCCTCCTTCCTCGAGCTTGGCACAACACATAGCCTTCTTATAATCACTTGCACTTAACTCTACAAGTTCTCAACACATAGTATGAATGAAGCCTTTATAACTAATCGCACTTAGCAACCCTTACATATCTTGCACAAAACCAACTTAGATATGATCTTATGCTTCTTACAATGCCTAGCTACTTATTTATACATTTACAAATGGGGCCTAAGCATGGGTAAACCCATGGGATGACATCCCATACCCATTACATAATCCTGAAACCCAATAATCCTGTAAAAGGGGGTGAGATCCCATGATCTTCTTTTCACCTGAGTGCTCCATCTTCGACCTACCTGTCGAAGTCCCAAAAATGGTCAAACACGACCAAGGTTTTCCAAAACTTGTTCGAGGTCCAATAGGCCCCCAACACTCACCTGTGACTCATCCTGAGTCACTCTGACATGGGAAACTCTGCTTCTAAGGCCTTGAGCTTGGCTCGAGCTGCCTTGAATTATTGTTTCGACAGAGCTTCCTACTCGGTAAACTCCTGAATGATTTTATCAATGACAGGTCCTTCCAAGCATTGTTCCACTGTGGTGACCACTTGTTCCAGATGTACACCTTATCCTTCGATCTCCTCAAAAAGTGTGTAGGCTTCGTCCTGTACCAACTGAAGTCTCTGGGTCACTTCCATAACTTTACTCTAGATGGCATAGACTTGTTTTTGAACTAAACATTGTTCTTATGACCTTTTCATATTCTCGACCACTGACAATAGCTTCAACTATGCTTGTATTGTCATTGCTTGTTTCCTTGCTTCCTGGAGTCGTAACTCCAATGTCCTTAGTTATGGGACCTCTACAAGGCACTCATAGGTCTGTGCACTTTGATTTTTGAGTTTCTTGCATTCTAAGTCCAATGCCTTGATTCTTCCAAATACACTCTGGGAAGTTTCTTCCCTTTGATCTTGCACTTCATGTGGAGTTCTAGGCACTGCTTGCAATTCCAGTTTTGCTACTCTTGCTTGGAGATACTGAATGGCCTCAATGAGATTTCTTACTTGGCTCTCATTTGTTTCCTCTTCCATTTGTGCCAGGCCTGACACATATTGAATTTCTCTAGTGACGACTTCTTTAACTCCAATATTCTCCATGAGAAACTATTTTTTTTGTTTTTGGAGCTACTCTCTGTCTTCTGCAAACATCGCCTAGAGGTCGTCTTTCTCTTGCTACGCAACACGATGTTTCTCTAGGGATTCTTACTTTGCTTTCTTCAATGCCTCTATGGCCTGCTCTTTTTCTTCTTGGACCCAATGAAGGCAAGCCTCTATTGCATATTCTATTCTAAGTAGTTGGGAAGGCTCATCTCCTACTTCTATGCCCCCTGATGACAACAGTGTAGTAGACACTACGCGGCTCGAATAAAGATCCTTTTGTACCCCTTTGAACTCTTCCTCGATCTGGTCATACATTGTCTCATGTTTGTCTTTTCTTCACTGCAAAATCTCCTAGGAAGTATTTGATACATCTTCGATTATGATTTCAATATCATCCACCGTAAGTATAGTCTGTAAGTGGGGCTTATTGGCACGTGAATTATTCCGCGTTGAGGGTTTCTTTGGATAAACCTTTTTTTTCTTGGACGTCTCTGTCTCTGTAAGGGGATATTTAGGTGATGTTACTTCACCCTGTTCCTTCTTTTCTTCTTCCCCTTCATCCTCTTCTTTGTCTACTTTGTCACCTCCTCCCCCTTCAAGTGAATCTAGTGTAGTCTCCTCTGATGTGTTGTGCATTTCCTGTACTTCTTCCTTATTCTTCTTCTTTCTACTTCTTGGTCCATCATACTCTTCCTGGGTGAATACAGGGATTCTAATGAGGTCGGGGTCGGAGAGTTATGTCTATTCAATTGGTAGAAGGAATTTTGCAGGTCATTCCTTGGTTATCTCCTCCATATCTTCCTCGGTGAGTTTGTGATAGGACTAGATATCTTCCTTGTGTTCGTCTCTACATGCAGTTATGTAAATGAAGCTCCTTTCTATGTGTAACTTTGCTATTGTTCTGAACCTATGAAGTGTATTTGGCATCATGCAAGGGAAGGATTCAATGGCCCTCTTCAGTTGCAAGTAATATGTGTGGAATACCGCATTGGACTGCCATTTCTTTACCATGTCGCTTGAATACCAGAGGGTACTGAACCTTGCGGCCAATGGTTTTGACGGCTCAACTTCATGAAAGGTTTCTCCCTCTGGCATCTCCCAAGCAATAAAGGAAATGAGAATCAATAACCAGCTGAAGTGAAACTCGTAGCCCTAGTCTTTCTCTTCACGACAATCTTTCTCCAACTGGTTGGCAAGGTAGCTTGCCCAGTTCATCTACATTACTTCAACGCACTTTCCTGCAAGGTATACGAAGAACCCCATGACCTGCGTCGGTATGTTCTTCCTAATGATATTACCAGCGATCAACTAGAAAGCTAGGTGCACTATGCCATTTTGGAAGGAGGCTACCTTGTAGCCCCTCTTTCCTTTCTCCACATTGTCATAGGTGTCCTTTATTCGTTGCACCAGGGCATGATCTACAACCTTCCCTAGGTAAAAATCCTAAGGGTTTGGTCCTTGCATGCCCAATCCAGTGATCTGTTGGATCAACATTGGATCTACAGTGATGTGCCTATCCAACCATAGGTAACCACCATGGTAGAACAACACGAGGATTTTAACACATGTGTTAACCTCTTGATGTCTGCCAAAGTGTGGTATCTTCATCACATTAAGCATTTTTGATATTGCGATGTCCATGGTCTACGGTTGGGGGATTATCTTCGAATTGTTCCCCATTTTCTTGGTCAATTAATTATGTGGTGCGAGCAATCCATAATTCTTGCAATCTCCTAAGTTGAAATCACTGGTCTTTAGCGTTATAATCTATCCTAACTATGGTCCAACTGCACGTATCCCCTTCGAGAGGTACACAGTGATCAGTATATAGTCGAAGTCCCTCAAGACTCTATCATGACTAACCGCGCCAACTAGCGGTGGGATATAGTCAAGCAAGACCTATGGGATGAGCTTTGTGTTATCCAAGTCGTCGCGATGCTTGCTCTGTTTCTCTATCATAGTTTGGAATGGCCTAGATCGATGTGCAGTCGATGGGGATGCTTGCAATCCTCTCATCGATGAGGCTTGTGCTCTTGTGGACATGACCTTCTCATCCATAAGGTCCATTAGGATCTCCTAAAAAAACTTCTCTACTGCGCTAAGTTCACTCAACATACATGCTCATGATCAAATGTCTCGGATAGGTGGAAAATTTCTAAAGGTAAGCAGAACGGGTGGCGAGGTCTCAATAAGCACTATGCAAAAGTAATTATTTCTCTGTGGGCTTGGATAATCACAATTTACAAAACTATCCTTGGTGCAACATTCGACGGGATAAATAGACAATGTCGTAATGGATTCCTCCAACAAGCAGGAATGACTCAATCAACACAATTCCATCCATTATGGTGTGGTCCCAACAGTCCAATGGTGTTCTTTTCAGAAATAACTGCGTTTATATCCATTATGGAGCATCGTTATAATGGTTAGGATGCCTCCAACGGTCATATTGCTTCGTCATGGAGAAGTGTCATTCTGTGTTGTTTTGCTATTCCGGCGAGGTTCAAGTTCTGCAAGCTTTCCTTCTGCGAAGTCCTCTCTGGAACCTCCTACAATTTTTATAGCTTTGCTTTCTTCTTACTAAGATTTCTTGCTTTCTTTCCTGTGGTATGTGTCTCTAGATTCCTCTTTCCATAATTTTTCTTATCTCCTCTTAGCATAGTAACTTCGTACTGCTGAGGGTCTTTCACAGGGTTCGAGGGTAACACTTTTTCTCTTATTGTTTCTAGAGAAGGTGCTCTACTATCCTGCATGGATAGGTTTTTTAAGCCTTCTTACATTTTTTCAACTTTGAAAAATAGGTCTCTAGCCCTCACTTGCTTTGACTTATCCTCTTGTTCTTCTATTAAGCACACTATTCTCCTAGCCATGAAATCCATTAATTATTTATTTTTCTGTTCTATAGATTCCTCTTCTTCTTTTCTTCAGATCTGATCTCTCTCAATCCAAGTCCTTCCTAACAAAAATGAAAAAGTAGCGTTGTTCTCAACAAACTTAATTACCTCGAACTATTCCTCCATCGATGTTCCATGAGAACTAATAGATACATGATCAAGTCTTCCACATAGGGTTATCATCTTTCATTTAAACAATCTTATTCCTCCCAATGAAGGAATCATAGTAGGATTTCCCGAAATTTCCCAAGTACTTTATGGCATAATGTTCACTTGTTTTTTTGCATCCAATACATAGTCTACGTCGAAGTCTCCTATTCTTGTTTCCATGCACTTCTTCTCTTTTAAGATCTCTGGTAAAATGATGTCTCTGTGATCATTCAGTGTTTCTTTCATATCCAATAATATAGCCTCTGATTCTTTCTATTTCTTTAGCATATTCTTAGTCTCTTGACCTTCTTCATGGTTTTCTTGTCTCGTGCTCATCTTCTCAACTTTAGAAATCATTCTAGGGAAATCTAAAACTTCATTTCCAATAGATTTACAACAAAGGAAAATAGGACCTCTACCAGGAAATTCCTTAGCAAAATGTCCTAGTCTTCTACAATTATAACATAATGTCAATCATATATTTCTCTTAAATGATCCCCAATCTTTCCTATAATGCACAACGAGATCACAATGATGGACATGCAAAAAAATATTTCTAGGATCCTGCTGTTATAACCCTAAATTGCACAACACATGCTTACCTGGCATCAAACCAACTCATATCCCTTCATTGCCAAAACATCTGCTGAGAAACCTCTTTGAAAATCCTCCCGAGTAAAGGTACATGCGCCCTAACCCACTACTGCATGCGGGTGAACGCTGGCAGGCCTACTACAACCCGCGTTTACCTAACAAAGCATAAAAACAGGAAAGTTGCCGACGGGACAAAAATATATGGGTCAGTTAACTGAAACTCCCGGCCATGCATGGTCGAGAGTTCGTCCAAAACCCTAGCTCCTTCTAGCCTATAAAAGAAGGGGTAGGGGTACTATTTGGAAGAGGAAAAATTATAGCG
Organism: Picea engelmannii; assembly: GCA_009831015.1. Lineage (NCBI taxonomy): Eukaryota > Viridiplantae > Streptophyta > Pinopsida > Pinales > Pinaceae > Picea > Picea engelmannii. Next base: position 104,580 of record ML818609.1, on the reverse strand, counting down.
AAGAAACTCTGCCCAATTTGAGAATCCATTTGTCCCAACCCTTTAGCCTTTCCTCAAGCCTAAGGAGAATTAACGCAAAGTAGTTGGAGGACAAAGAAGAGGAGGAGC